>JAWPHD010006252.1:7500-147924 GCA_037043455.1 Cyrtodaria siliqua | reverse complement strand
CCAAAGTTGTTCATCACTCATTGTTTAGAATACCGCTATGTTACTATATTAAGAAATTTGATCTCACTTACCAACGTGCACGATTTTTCGTGATATGCTTTACTCAAGCATATAAGGACATAAGTTGGCAACTTACACTGGTCGTCTGTTTCGGCTTGTACTTGATTGGTTATTAACGTCACTTGGTACATCACGTGTATTAGACGAGAAAAATTAGCCCGCTCAGTTTGTTGCTCGATTCGGAAAAGAACGGATGTAACACACGGTAAGTAAACATTTTCATGTTTCTCTCCAAGTTATTTATAAGCTCTTCTCTTCTATATTCCATTTAGAGCAGTAGCAATGCAATTTGTTTTCATATACGAAGTAGACTGGATATGTTTATTTATGATAAAATGTGTCGACTCGCGACATGTTTATTTGAAAGGTCAGTGGCGTAAAATGCTAAATATTATCTTTTTCAAACACAGGAGCACACATCATTGGATGCTTCCATGGTCGGATACAAATCTAAATTGTATCCTCCCTATTACATAGATACATATATGTTTCAATATCAAAACAGCTACCCTTATCTTCTATGTTGTGTGTGTTGTCTTCAGCCGAACAGGTACACATCCCTAAGTTGGTCGAGCTATATCTTCATATAGTTTAGTATTAACATCCTATATGTTTTCAGCCAAACAGGTACTGTATACATCTCTAATTTGTATGTGGCGTTGATTCAGTATTAGTCTCGATCATCCAGACCTGTCGCGAGTCTTCTCTCAAAGAAGTCCAAACGATGGTCTGGAGTTACAAAGCTTCTTTAAAATGTTTGACTTCAAAACGAGGTGTGGACAAAAAAAATCACCGGCCTCTGATTGGTCAACTTCAGTTTGTTATGGAAATCCGTGGGAATCAACCCCTACGTCACGACGGCGTCAAAAAATACGTGAAGTTACGCGCAATGTTGTGCAATAAAATTACTCCAAACATAGTCAGCGGATAACGATTAATGCTAAAAATTAAATTTTAACATCATTTTGTAAGATTATATTATGTTTTTAGAGAAACTACAATAAAACGAAGTTTATTTTATATTTAATAAGGACGTACACACATCCATTGGAACTAAAGTTGCGCGTAATTCAACGTTCACTTTGATGTTGCAATCAAATGACGTCACGTCGCAGTCAGTTTTGACGGTTGACGCCGTCTATCGGTCAATTTGTTTAAAGAACAGTGAGTCCAGACGCTCGCTACTGCTCGCAGTCAGCTTGAGTGTGTCTGGATGATAGAGATTAATTCAGTATTGGTGTGTGAAGACTGATTATGGAAGATTGGTGTGCAGACTGGTTATGGGACTATTTGTGTGCAGACTGGTTATGGACTATTTCAGAAGAGCAATTTCTGTGTAATCCAGAATGAATGGCAAGTAAATGTTCTTTAGAAGGCATGTACCCGACGTTTTTATGTTTCTCTGCTTTAAGGATAATCTCCCCTTATATGTAATTGCATTGCAATAGCATATACATGGTTTGTAAAATATAACGGGGAAGTACCTGAATACATCTACCGTAAATGTGTTAATGTTGTATGTATCAGGCATTTTATATGCCGTTTTAAATGCATCTATCTCTATATCTCTCTCTGTATATCCGCCATTACGCAAGTTTGTCAGTTTGAAACATTACTCAATGAGTTTGGTCCTATACCATTTTACCCACCTCAGCACGTGCATCCAATGAATTTAAACGCAGTACCCGTGCATTATATGCATAACCGTGTGTGAAATATTAAGGTAATTTAAGGAGTGAATACACAATATGAGCACACTAAGATTGTGGACATGTGAACTATAGATAACACAACACGTCTCACTGCAACGGTGATTCGAATATAGACTATTTTAAAGGGACACATGGTAATTGTTATTAAGCATTCACGTGAATGTACTCTGAAAAATAGCAAAGTTAAAAGTATGATAACTGGAAACACGAATAAATAATTGTACACGAAACTGACGGTACATCACATAATTATCATAAAAGTCCTATAAATGTTGAAATACTAAAAAAATCTTATTGCAATAGATTGTGTACAAAGCAGGAATTATAACTTTCATTATCAGGCTCTTGTTTGTATGTAACTTGCAATATATTACTTACATATCTGCCAGCTATTACAACGTAAACAATTATGTAAAGTTATTTTATGCAACTTCTGTTTAAAGCACCTGTCTTGAAATTAAACATTGTGAGTAGCATAATCTATAAATAGAATGTACAAGTAGTGACCATTCAAATACCATGACCAAGTATGCATACATTTCGTTTACGGCGTATTAATTATGAACTTTTGTTTAAACAACTTTAGACTGAACTATTTGAGATTGTAATTGATAGCACGAACAAGCTTAGGATATCATGGTAACATAGTGCAAGCTTTATTGTAAAATTAGACTTATACTGTCGAGTTCTAATTCCTCTTGGATTCCCTTTGAAGTGCTCTATTAAAACCGCTTTAGATTTACAATTTAGTTTCGAAATCAGTTGTTTGTTTCTAACTAGGATAATAAGACCAGATATTGCAATTTTTATGTAAAAATATGCAGAAGTGTTTGAGATATTCAACTTTGAATCTTTCGTTTGTTCCAGGGGACATACTCCTTAACATTAGCGTCTCAGTTTATTAATCCATTTTAACTTTAAATCGGCTTGCATATATTTAAATAACATGCTGATGTTTTACTTGTTCTGTTTATTCTACCATAGGTTTGAATATATTATTGATCCAATATACTTTTCCTAAAATTAATATTAATGATTTTACGTTATGTGAAAAACTAACGGACGCCGGGATTTTTTTTTAAAAAAAGATTGCAGTGTTGGATGTGGTTAATATCAAGATTGTCATGTATTAAATGCAGTCCTGGACATCTGTATTGCATGATGTCCACTTATATGTAGTCCTATTACAATTAATAAACAACAACACAAATATAGCCGAACATTTTAACATGCCGTTTAATATGTTTACACTTATATTGTCAGTGCTGCTCTTTAAAATGACAACCAAATCGTTTTCAGTCCCTTTAATGTACGTCTAAAATATTTTATAACAAAACAGGTCGCCATCAAATGATTCAGGTTTTGAGGGCCGAATGGTCATGGCTTTGTAGCGGCATTGCGTTGTGGTGTAAAATAGAACAATAGTTACAGAAGAAGATGCCATGTCACTTTCATCAACAATAGATGGACAAAGTAAGAAAAACAGTATACTGATAAACATACATTTAGAAAATAAAGCACATGGTCAATCCTACTGAACAGATGATATGCTTTTGTGTTGCAGCGGTCATGTAATTAACTTACCTATCAGATATATACTGGGCATTATTTCCAAAAGTACATTTGCGGCAAATATACATGCACTTTGAGCTAGAGTTATGGAACTTTGTTATTGCCAGCTGTTGTTTTACTGCGATCACTAAGACGAGCTAATTTCAATTAGTTTCGAAGATTACGTTAATGCGATTTCCATAAACTTTTAATATATTTATACAAACAAGGGGAATAATGCTGTTGAAATAATGTAAGCTTATAGAACACGTTTCTGTAATATGTTGTTCTGCCAGGACACATCTGTGCAAAGCTTCATTGAATCAATTAAAATTAACTCCCTGACCTAGCCGTACATCCCACTCATTAGCACTTAAACAAATCCAAACAAGTACTGACTATTATAAATACTCATTCTTCCCCAGAACCATAGTACATTGGAATACCCTACCTCAAAGCTTAGTTACCCTGCCCCCTCCCCCTCCTTTGGCCTGGCTGTTAGCCATGTCAAGCACATGTCTCCCTAAAAAGCATGCCCTATCCTCTTTTAACTTATTTTTAACACTGTATAATATTTAAAATTGTATCCTTAGCTTTATTTCAACTAACGTCTTGTCATTTGACGCGCTTCAAGTCTAGGTCCCCAGCAGGGGTTTGACTTATTGGAAGATAGATAGATAGAATCAAATTGATATTATACATCGAAAAATTCCTTCCTAGCCATGTCAACCAGCAGAGAATCCTGCAGCCTTAATTGGTATTATTTTTGCAATCATTTGATTATAAAAGTCCACGTCCATAAATAGTATAGAAACACTCTCATTCTATCCGCAATATTACGTACGTGAATGCTGCAATGTACTACTCCAAAATAAAAGAAACGAGTAAGCACCACCAGATATATAATGGTTTAACTGATTTGCATTTTTCTATTAAATGCAGTCAGCAAAATTGTTTTCTTGGGCAAGAAACATTCCCATAGCCTCATATGTTGGATATTAATTGTTTAACTTATTTGACATTTCTGTTATTTAAACTTTAAACGTACTTTTTTTCTCGCAGAATAGTGTCCTTGGGCAAGAAAACATCCCATAGCCTCGCGTGTTGGATGTAGTTAAAGTTGAACAATGGTTAAAGAAGATGCGATGTCACTATCATAAAAAGAAGAACAAAGTAAGTAAAATATACCGAAAAACAAATTTATCCTTATAAATAACATGGTAAATCCCATTGAACTGATGCTAGGCTATGTGTTGCAGCAGTCATGAACAATGTTATTAACATAATAACCAATTTTATGCAGGACATTATTTTCAAAGGACATATGCGAACAATTTACTTGCATTTAGAGCTAGAGTTCTGGAACTTGCTATTTGCAAGTTGTTGATGGTAACCGCTAAGAAAAGATTATTTCAATTGTTTTCAAATATTTAGCTAATGCACTTTCAAGGTATTTGTACAAATATGGGGTTATAAACATTGGTTATAAACATGGTTACTGTAACATGTTCTATTGCCAGGAAACACATGTGTAAAGCTTTTGCATGATACATCTCAGAAACTTCCTTCCCAGCCATGTAAACCAGTGGAGCATCCTGACGCATTCATGTTTTTTTTCTTCTGCAAACGTGATTTATATATAAATCCAAGTCAAATAAAAACATTGTCATTCGATCGTCAGTATTACGTGAAAGCTACACTGTACTGCTCAAACATAAAAGCAAAAACTGAGCACCACCAAATATACAAAATGATCGAACTAATTTGCATTTCTATTATTTGAACGCACTTGTTTTAGAAGTATGTTCTTGGGCAAGACGCTTTCCTGGAGCCTCGTGTGTTGCATGTGATGAAAAGCTGAACAATGGTTACGGAAGATGCAATATCACTTTAATAAATAGAAGTACAAAGTAAGTAAAATATACTGATAAACAAAGTTTGGAAATAAATAACATGGTAAATCCCATTGAACTAGTGCTATGCTATGTGTTGCAGTGGTCATGAACAATGTAATTAACGTACAAGTATATGCAGGACATTATTTTCAAAGGACATTTGCTTATTGCAAGGTTTCTTTGATGGCAACCACTAAGAGAAGCTAATTTCAATTGTTTTCAAAGGTTAAGTTAATGAAACTTGCCTAACCTGTCAATATATCATGTGTGTGCCAAATGGGGAAAAATGCTGTTCAATATAGAAAATATTACTGTAACACGTTTTATTGCTGGGAAACACCTATATGCAAAGATTCTTCGAATTAAATTGATATTATTTATCTGTAACAGTAATGTAAACCAGTGGAGCATCATGAAGCCTACATGGGTCTCTTCTCTTTCTGCAAATAATTTATTATAGAAGTCCAGGTCAATGATCAAATAAAAACATTCGCCATTCGAACCTCGATTACACGTTCGTGAAAGCTACACTGTACTACTCAAACATAAAAGAAACAACTAAGCACCACCAGATATACATACTGGTCTAAATAATTTGCATTTTCTATTATTTAAACGCAATGTTTTGGCAGAATTGTGTCCTTGGGCAATATCCTCTTGTGTGATTGAGACATAATGCGGATGGTCCCGTATAACGTCCTGGCATGTTGAAGAACCATTAGGAATCTATTCGTTTGTAAGAGTAGGCCAGGTTCCATGATTCTTATGTATTCATTTCCTCTCTCAGGAACGTATATAGTCTGTTGATGAGCCGTCAACTTCAACATAGCAGAATTTACTCAATATTGAAAAACAGCGACTGTAGTTAGTTTGATTATAAATATGCATAATAGTAATTCCTTCCCTTGAAACAATTCAAGTATACTGAAAGGAAGAAGAAACGCGACATGGGAATTTCCGCTATAGGAACGTATATAGTCTGTTGATGAGCTGTCAACTTCAACATAGCAGAATTTACTCAATATTGAAAAACAGCGACTGTAGTTAGTTTGATTATAAATATGCATAATAGTAATTCCTTCCCTTGAAACAATTCAAGTATACTGAAAGGAAAAAGAAACGCGACATGGGAATTTCCGCTATAGGAGCGTATATAGTCTGTTGATGAGCCGTCAACTTCAACATAGGAGAATTTACTCAATATTGAAAAACAGCGACTGTAGTTAGTTTGATTATAAATATGCATAATAGTAATTCCTTCCCTTGAAACAATTCAAGTATACTGAAAGGAAAAAGAAACGCGACATGGGAATTTCCGCTATAGGAGCGTATATAGTCTGTTGATGAGCCGTCAACTTCAACATAGCAGAATTTACTCAATATTGAAAAACAGCGACTGTAGTTAGTTTGATTATAAATATGCATAATAGTAATTCCTTCCCTTGAAACAATTCAAGTATACTGAAAGGAAAAAGAAACGCGACATGGGAATTTCCGCTATAGGAGCGTATATAGTCTGTTGATGAGCCGTCAACTTCAACATAGCAGAATTTACTCAATATTGAAAAACAGCGACTGTAGTTAGTTTGATTATAAATATGCATAATAGTAATTCCTTCCCTTGAAACAATTCAAGTATACTGAAAGGAAAAAGAAACGCGACATGGGAATTTCCGCTATAGGAGCGTATATAGTCTGTTGATGAGCCGTCAACTTCAACATAGCAGAATTTACTCAATATTGAAAAACAGCGACTGTAGTTAGTTTGATTATAATATGCATAATAGTAATTCCTTCCCTTGAAACAATTCAAGTATACTGAAAGGAAAAAGAAACGCGACATGGGAATTTCCGCTATAGGAGCGTATATAGTCTGTTGATGAGCCGTCAACTTCAACATAGCAGAATTTACTCAATATTGAAAAACAGCGACTGTAGTTAGTTTGATTATAAATATGCATAATAGTAATTCCTTCCCTTGAAACAATTCAAGTATACTGAAAGGAAAAAGAAACGCGACATGGGAATTTCCGCTATAGGAGCGTATATAGTCTGTTGATGAGCCGTCAACTTCAACATAGCAGAATTTACTCAATATTGAAAAACAGCGACTGTAGTTAGTTTGATTATAAATATGCATAATAGTAATTCCTTCCCTTGAAACAATTCAAGTATACTGAAAGGAAAAAGAAACGCGACATGGGAATTTCCTCTATAGGAACGTATATAGTCTGTTGATGAGCCGTCAACTTCAACATAGCAGAATTTACTCAATATTGAAAAACAGCGACTGTAGTTAGTTTGATTATAAATATGCATAATAGTAATTCCTTCCCTTGAAACAATTCAAGTATACTGAAAGGAAAAAGAAACGCGACATGGGAATTTCCGCTATAGGAGCGTATATAGTCTGTTGATGAGCCGTCAACTTCAACATAGCAGAATTTACTCAATATTGAAAAACAGCGACTGTAGTTAGTTTGATTATAAATATGCATAATAGTAATTCCTTCCCTTGAAACAATTCAAGTATACTGAAAGGAAAAAGAAACGCGACATGGGAATTTCCGCTATAGGAGCGTATATAGTCTGTTGATGACCCGTCAACTTCAACATAGCAGAATTTACTCAATATTGAAAAACAGCGACTGTAGTTAGTTTGATTATAAATATGCATAATAGTAATTCCTTCCCTTGAAACAATTCAAGTATACTGAAAGGAAAAAGAAACGCGACATGGGAATTTCCGCTTTAGGAGCGTATATAGTCTGTTGATGAGCCGTCAACTTCAACATAGCAGAATTTACTCAATATTGAAAAACAGCGACTGTAGTTAGTTTGATTATAAATATGCATAATAGTAATTCCTTCCCTTGAAACAATTCAAGTATACTGAAAGGAAAAAGAAACGCGACATGGGAATTTCCGCTATAGGAGCGTATATAGTCTGTTGATGAGCCGTCAACTTCAACATAGCAGAATTTACTCAATATTGAAAAACAGCGACTGTAGTTAGTTTGATTATAAATATGCATAATAGTAATTCCTTCCCTTGAAACAATTCAAGTATACTGAAAGGAAAAAGAAACGCGACATGGGAATTTCCGCTATAGGAGCGTATATAGTCTGTTGATGAGCCGTCAACTTCAACATAGCAGAATTTACTCAATATTGAAAAACAGCGACTGTAATTAGTTTGATTATAAATATGCATAATAGTAATTCCTTCCCTTGAAACAATTCAAGTATACTGAAAGGAAAAAGAAACGCGACATGGGAATTTCCGCTATAGGAGCGTATATAGTCTGTTGATGAGCCGTCAACTTCAACATAGCAGAATTTACTCAATATTGAAAAACAGCGACTGTAGTTAGTTTGATTATAAATATGCATAATAGTAATTCCTTCCCTTGAAACAATTCAAGTATACTGAAAGGAAAAAGAAACGCGACATGGGAATTTCCGCTATAGGAGCGTATATAGTCTGTTGATGAGCCGTCAACTTCAACATAGCAGAATTTACTCAATATTAAAAAACAGCGACTGTAGTTTGATTATAAATATGCATAATAGTAATTCCTTCCCTTGAAACAATTCAAGTATACTGAAAGGAAAAAGAAACGCGACATGGGAATTTCCGCTATAGGAGCGTATATAGTCTGTTGATGAGCCGTCAACTTCAACATAGCAGAATTTACTCAATATTGAAAAACAGCGACTGTAGTTAGTTTGATTATAAATATGCATAATAGTAATTCCTTCCCTTGAAACAATTCAAGTATACTGAAAGGAAAAAGAAACGCGACATGGGAATTTCCGCTATAGGAGCGTATATAGTCTGTTGATGAGCCGTCAACTTCAACATAGCAGAATTTACTCAATATTGAAAAACAGCGACTGTAGTTAGTTTGATTATAAATATGCATAATAGTAATTCCTTCCCTTGAAACAATTCAAGTATACTGAAAGGAAAAAGAAACGCGACATGGGAATTTCCGCTATAGGAGCGTATATAGTCTGTTGATGAGCCGTCAACTTCAACATAGCAGAATTTACTCAATATTGAAAAACAGCGACTGTAATTAGTTTGATTATAAATATGCATAATAGTAATTCCTTCCCTTGAAACAATTCAAGTATACTGAAAGGAAAAAGAAACGCGACATGGGAATTTCCGCTATAGGAGCGTATATAGTCTGTTGATGAGCCGTCAACTTCAACATAGCAGAATTTACTCAATATTGAAAAACAGCGACTGTAGTTAGTTTGATTATAAATATGCATAATAGTAATTCCTTCCCTTGAAACAATTCAAGTATACTGAAAGGAAAAAGAAACGCGACATGGGAATTTCCGCTATAGGAGCGTATATAGTCTGTTGATGAGCCGTCAACTTCAACATAGCAGAATTTACTCAATATTAAAAAACAGCGACTGTAGTTTGATTATAAATATGCATAATAGTAATTCCTTCCCTTGAAACAATTCAAGTATACTGAAAGGAAAAAGAAACGCGACATGGGAATTTCCGCTATAGGAGCGTATATAGTCTGTTGATGAGCCGTCAACTTCAACATAGCAGAATTTACTCAATATTGAAAAACAGCGACTGTAGTTAGTTTGATTATAAATATGCATAATAGTAATTCCTTCCCTTGAAACAATTCAAGTATACTGAAAGGAAAAAGAAACGCGACATGGGAATTTCCGCTATAGGAACGTATATAGTCTGTTGATGAGCCGTCAACTTCAACATAGCAGAATTTACTCAATATTGAAAAACAGCGACTGTAGTTAGTTTGATTATAAATATGCATAATAGTAATTCCTTCCCTTGAAACAATTCAAGTATACTGAAAGGAAAAAGAAACGCGACATGGGAATTTCTGCTATAGGAACGTATATAGTCTGTTGATGAGCCGTCAACTTCAACATAGCAGAATTTACTCAATATTGAAAAACAGCGACTGTAGTTAGTTTGATTATAAATATGCATAATATGCATAATAGTAATTCCTTCCCTTGAAACAATTCAAGTATACTGAAAGGAAAAAGAAACGCGACATGGGAATTTCCGCTATATATTGTATATACAGCTTAATTCTATATATATTCCGAGGAAGATGTTTGTAAAAAAAAAGTTGCAGTTAGAGAAAGGACACAACTATGATGTATCACCACAGAACACTAACAAGCAATTCATAAATGTTGAAATTCCTCTTTGAAAAATTGAGCCTGTTCAGTACTGTATTTAACGTAAAGAGTTTGCATCCTAAGTTTGCTCACATGCTTGAGCCAAGCGCGTACTCTGTCAATAATGAAACTTTGTAGGAATACTATTTGCGGTGTTACGTGTTGGTTTAGTCTTTTTTCCGAAAGGAAAGATCTTACGTAGCGTTTTACCATTCGATTAAAGCAGCATATTGTACAAATAATATATAGCGGAAATTCCCGTGTCGCGTTTCTTCTTCCTTTCACTATAAAATTCGATGTTTTTAAACAAGCAGGTCGCCCTTCGACACCTGACAGGAGACCTCCTCTGGTTGCCGCAGTGTTGTGTTTTATAGTCCTGGAACGTTACGCAACAGTCAAAGAGCTTTCCTTGAGGGAAACGAGGTAATTACCGCGTTCTCTGGTTTTCCTAGTTAAAAATGCCCACATATACTGCTTCCCATATATGCTACTGTTTCTCACATATACTACTGTTTCTCACATATACTACTGTTTCCCACATATACTACTGTTTCTCACATATACTACTGTTTCCCACATATACTACTGTTTCTCACATATACTACTGTTTCCCACATATACTACTGTTTCTCACATATACTACTGTTTCTCACATATACTACTGTTTCCCACATATACTACTGTTTCCCACATATACTACTGTTTCCAACATGTACTACTGTTTCCCACATATACTACTGTTTCCAACATGTACTACTGTTTCTCACATATACTACTGTTTCTCTCATTACCTTTTGTCACATATATTACTGTTTCCCTCATATACTACTGTTTCCAACATGTACTACTGTTTCTCACATATACTACTGTTTCTCTCATTACCTTTTGTCACATATATTACTGTTTCCCTCATATACTACTGTTTCCAACATGTACTACTGTTTCTCAACTATACTACTGTTTCTCTTATTACCTTTTGTCACATATATTACTGTTTCCCTCATATACTACTGTTTCCAACATGTACTACTGTTTCCAACATATACTACTGTTTCCCACATATACTACTGTTTCCAACATGTACTACTGTTTCCCACATATACTACTGTTTCCAACATGTACTACTGTTTCTCACATATACTACTGTTTCTCTCATTACCTTTTGTCACATATATTACTGTTTCCCTCATATACTACTGTTTCCAACATGTACTACTGTTTCTCACATATACTACTGTTTCTCTCATTACCTTTTGTCACATATATTACTGTTTCCCTCATATACTACTGTTTCCAACATGTACTACTGTTTCTCAACTATACTACTGTTTCTCTTATTACCTTTTGTCACATATATTACTGTTTCCCTCATATACTACTGTTTCCAACATGTACTACTGTTTCCAACATATACTACTGTTTCCAACATTTACTACTGTTTCTCACATATACTACTGTTTCTCTCATTACCTTTTGTCACATTTATTACTGTTTCCATCATATACTACTGTTTCCAACATGTACTACTGTTTCCAACATATACTACTGTTTCCAACATGTACTACTGTTTCTCACATATACTACTGTTTCTCTCATTACCTTTTGTCACACATATTACTGTTTCCCTCATATACTACTGTTTCCCTCATATACTACTGTTTCCAACATATACTACTGTTTCCAACATGTACTATTGTTTCTCACATATACTACTGTTTCTCTCATTACCTTTTGTCACATATATTACTGTTTCCCTCATATACTACTGTTTCCAACATGTACTACTGGTTCCAACATGTACTACTGTTTCCAACATGTACTACTGTTTCCAACATATACTACTGTTTCTCACATATACTACTGTTTCTCACATATACTACTGCTTCCAACATATACTACTGTTTCTCACATATACTACTGTTTCTCACATATACTACTGTTTCTCACATATACTACTGTTTCCAACATATACTACTGTTTCTCACATATACTACTGTTTCTCACATATACTACTGTTTCCAACATGTACTACTGTTTCCAACATGTACTACTGTTTCCAACATATACTACTGTTTCTCACATATACTACTGTTTCTCACATATACTACTGTTTCTCACATATACTACTGTTTCCAACATATACTACTGTTTCTCACATATACTACTGTTTCTCACATATACTACTGTTTCCAACATGTACTACTGTTTCCAACATGTACTACTGTTTCTCACATATACTACTGTTTCCAACATGTACTACTGTTTCCAACATGTACTACTGTTTCCAACATGTACTACTGTTTCCAACATGTACTACTTCCCTCATGTACTACTGTTTCCAACATGTACTACTGTTTCCAACATGTACTACTGTTTCTCACATGTACTACTGTTTCCAACATGTACTACTGTTTCCAACATGTGCTACTGTTTCCAACATGTGCTACTGTTTCCAACATGTACTACTGTTTCCAACATGTACTACTGTTTCCCACATACACTACTGTTTCCAACATGTACTACTGTTTCTCACATAATTATATACTCAGTTGCAAAAGAAAGTGGGCACTGAATTTTGTCTAGATTTGATTGTATAAAGGCTTTTTAGAATTAAATTGACAATATGCCATGTTTGGTAACAAAGTTTTTATCATTTCATTGCCAATATCATGTTGTCATTTGTTTTTCAATAGATCGGTGTGATGTAATTGTTTCAAAGTATCCAGTTTCTTTTGCAACCGAGTATACTAACGTTTCTCACATATATTACTTTTTCCCACATATTCTACCGTTTCTTACATATGCTACTGTTTCCAACATCTACTACTGTTTCTCACATATACTACCGTTTCCCACATATACTACTGTTGCTCACATATTCTACCGTTTCTCACATATACTACTGTTTCCCACATATACTACTCTTTCTCACATATACTACCATTTCTCATATATACTACTGTTTCCGACATATATACTACTGTTTCCAACATATACTACTGTTTCCCAGATATACTACTTATTTTTCACATATACTACCGTTTCTCACATTTACTACTGTTTCGTTTCAAACTATTTACAATCTACCGAACATCTGATGCCAAGAACGCAATGTTTATTGCAGCAAAAATTCAGCGTTTATACCACTATTATGTCACTGGTTATACTACTGTTCTGAACGTTGTTATGAACACACAATTCTCCAGAAATGTCTTTTTGCCTTTTGAGGAATGGTTCCATAACTCTTAAAAGTGGACTTATATATTAGGCGTTATACAAACTAGACGTTTAACCCCATTAAATTTGACAACACATATTGAATGCGATGGAAATCTTTTCATCTCCAAGGACTAATACTATAATCAGTCGTACTCTTTAATAAATATATGTGGTTAAAATAGATATATGTTTACCTATACGTTGTTTTAAAGGTGAAATATAGCGTGTATTTTGAGTATATATTCGGAAATATACGTATATAATATACAATATTTTCAAATCTTACACTTATTGGTTGTCTCGTTTTCTCACAGTAGCCAATTTTATCCCATAGCGCACACGCTTCGAGTTTCGCCCTTTTTGAAGACAGGTAAGTGACACGTGATCCTGTGACGTCATTGGTACCAAACGATTCGCGGTGTCGCATTGAGTTGTATAGTATTGTCTATGTAGGATTACGTTTTATGGTACTTGTTAAAAATGCCGTGTGTTGTTGCTTGGTGAAAAAGTTTGCATAAAGAAGGACAAGATAATAACCTAAGTTTGTTTCGTTTCCCTAATCGAGATAATGATATATTAAGATTTGAAGTGTGACTCGTCGAGAAAGTGGGAACCTACGAAAGACGCGCGAGTTTGTAGCAAACATTTTGAGTTGACTTCGTGGGAAGTCCATCCTTTGGTTTCATTATCTTTGAATTTGGAGGCCATGCAGATTAAAATCAACAGCGGTACCAACGATATTCGACTATAAAAATGAGAAGTGCATAACCCCGCCGTCTCCAAGCAAGTTGTATTCGCCTATACGACCGGCGTTGAGGAAATTCATACATGAAGTAAGATTGAAATTTATGTTCAATTATCTTAGCATCTCATCGGGTATACGTATGATAAATTGAAGAAAGGTGTATAGTCTTAGATCTTTATATACACCGTGAATGTTTAGCTGTTGAATTAAAAGCATGCGTCTTTACGTGAATCAATGAAGAGTTGACGGCGCTAATATTATGTAGCCGTCTTTTTTAAAAAGATTGCTAAGAACGTTCAGCATATAAATTTAAATGAATCCGGTGAAATAAATACTGTGTCTTTGTTTCCAAATTTTAATTTTAATAATTTTAAATTATATACCCTCTTCTGCCAATAGTATTATAGATATATATTATCAACATATATAGGGCTATGGATTTGAAAAAAAATAAATGTTTCATGAATATTTATAACAAGGCAGAAAATTAATAATATTACTAGCTTTTATATTAATTCAGTAATTTTTTATGGCAAAGCAACAACAATAACGCCTCTTAGCTCGTGCAATAAGTAAAACAAGTATAATAGAATAATATACTTTATTTATGGTAATTTGATATATTTGGTCTGTTTTCGATCTGTATACTTACTAACTGTCTATATCGTTCTCATAATACATTTGGCTATATTATTTAAATCATAGTATTTTTCTCTCTTTGTGCGCGACAAATATCATGTGATATATCCGTCTTGTGCAATACGCGTCTGCCCTCGGCGGTATTTCACCGCTCAAGTAATTGCAATAAACAGGAAATATATCATAAAACTAGGTTTCCCTAAATGGTGCCTGCTTTTGTGATATACCGACGTATGTACCCAAATTAGGCTGCACTTCAATAGTGCACCGCAATATTTTATTAGTCTGTATTGATATTTGGGGGCACGTGGAGACTAGAGAGGGTGTCATATTGCAAACACCGCTTCTAGAGTGTTTGGTGTTGATGGCGACTTATGGCAAATATATAATACTATAGCAATTATGGCGCCGAAATTATATGCTGTTTCATTTATTATTGTTTTTATTCATTTTTTTTTTTATCAATTATGGATAATATCGAATAAATATATTTGTTCCATGTCTACTTATCGGCAAAAAAAATCTGACGCTCGTATTACCATAGAGTTACATACATATATATCCATGTATTAATGTATAGGTATAGACCAGGTCCATTCATTCGGAATATACTACATTTCCAGTGACATTTCGCGGTTATTGTGTATGTACCAAGATATTGCAGTGTTGCGGGTGACTTACTGTCGGATTTCGATGAAAACAATGTTTACGTTTTTTTTTTTTTGTTGTTGCTGTAAGTGTATAAATACGCTATTTTGTTAGATTAGTGAATAGTGTAATAAACCACTGAACGTAACGAATGACATGACACGATAGTCTTTACAAGCTCTCAATTTGCACCTGCACCGCGTACGACTTCATCATCAGTTGATGAATCCGATGTATTTTCGTCCTTAGACACGTATTCTGGCTCCAAACCTAAAGGTTGCACATGGTGTAACCGTTTTATCACGGGCATTTCCTCTGACATCGCTTAATTCTCACATTTTCACACAAGGTATACTGTTTTGCGTTCAGTCCCAATGTAAACAAAAAATAGTTTGTTCCCAATGACGTCATTTCCGGTAATTCGCGCAAGAGTTTTTCCCCTTAGATTTTTTTCGATTTTTTAGCAATGCCTGTTCGCCTTTTCGGTTTTTATTTTTAAAAACATATTTTCACTAAACATACATCAATAGCATAGTAAACAATAATGATATTTAATAATTAAAAACATATCAACAACGGATTTGTTGATTTAGGACAAATTTCATCTTTAAAGGCGCTGATCTATGTAGAAATACATTCAGTTCATTCAAACAAAATTTTAATATGTTTTCTTTGACTTAGGTTTTTGCATAAGTGAGGAAGTGTCGATTCTTGTACAGTACTGGTTCTACCCAGGAAAAGTGGGTGGTCATATATTAATTTAAATATGTGTTTAAAATGACATAAAACACCATACAAACAAAGATTTTTGTAATGAATTTTGGCGGGAAAAACATTTAAATTTGAGTATGA
Organism: Cyrtodaria siliqua; assembly: GCA_037043455.1. Taxonomy (NCBI): domain Eukaryota; kingdom Metazoa; phylum Mollusca; class Bivalvia; order Adapedonta; family Hiatellidae; genus Cyrtodaria; species Cyrtodaria siliqua. The sequence continues at coordinate 131,410 of JAWPHD010006252.1, read as the reverse complement.
AGCCCATTAACGTCAAAACATCATCATTGTTCTCTGTGGTAAATTTAAATGAAATACCATTACAATTTGCATATACTGAGCAAAATAAATTTAGCACATAAAATGCATGTCATTTCCATAGACGAGATACAAAGCATGTATGTCCGGGTGAATGAAAAAGTGACATAAATATGACCAATATTAATGCTACAAAGTTATTTGTAAACAAAGTCGGTGATAAAAGTAAAGCAAATATGATGGGAACATACAATTTGTATAGGTTATCGAAAATCATTTTCAATTCAGTAAAAAGGGAGCTAATTATAAAATTATGGAATTTGGAATGTTTATACTAGCCTTTACATATTTCAGCGGTTTTAAAACCATGTTTAATATAACAACAGTTAATATAATCATTGCCAAATATTTAAATTTGTTCAAAGCAATAAGCTTGTATAATCATGATAATGAAATAAGTTGTTTTTAGCTCGACTATTCGAAGAATAAGAGAGTTTATGTAATCACACCGGCGTCGGCGTCGGCGTCCCACAAGGTTTGCGTGTAAGCTGTGTTTACAAGTCTGTCTCTTACATTTCTGATCCTAACACAACCAAATGTGACCTAGGCTTCCTTATAGCATTATCTTAAGGGCTGCATAAGCAATTTTGGTTCCTGTAACCCATGGGCTCCTATGGAACCCAAATTATGATAGCCCATAAAATGTGTCCCATTTCACATCAAATTTTGCGTGTAAGCTGTGTTTACAAGTCTATCTCTTACAATTCTTACCCTAACACAACCAAATTTGGCCATTAGCTTTCTTATAGCATTATCTTAAGGGCTGCTTAAGTAATTTTGGTTCCTGTAACCCCTGGGCTCCCATGGAACCTAAATTCTGATAGTCCTTAAAATGTGCAATAAAGGCATTTATATATCTAATTTTGGTTTGGGATTTCTTATAGCATTATGCATCTTAATCATACTTCACCCATATTGGGGCATGGGCTCCCTCCTCCCCCCGCCCCCACTCCCACCTCCTCCCACTCCCACGCCCTCCGCACCCACTCCACACCCCCATTTTTTAAACTTTTTTTTTTTTTTTACATATTTCTGTGTTGTTTTAGTCAATTCTTACGCATATATGTTACCCCCTCCACCCCACTTCCTGCCTCTCCCACCCCCCACATTACACCCCACTCGAAACTCGATTTTTTTATATTTTTGTTTACATATTTCTGTGTTGTTTTTGTCTGTTCTTACACATAGCTATCTTGCCGCCCCCACCCCCCACTCCCCCCCAACTCCAAATATTTTTATTTTTATTTTGTTTTACCATATTTCTGTGTTTTGGCCAATTCTTACATATCTTCTTACACATATATGTTGCCCTCCGCACCCCCGCCTCTTCCCCAATCCCCACTCAAAACTCGATTTTTAATTATGTTTTTTTACATATTTTTCTGTTGTTTTGGTGAATTCTTATATAGCTTCTTACACATATATGTTGCCGTCACCACCCCCACTTACCCACCACCAACCCCCGCCTCTCCCCAACCCACCCCCACCCCCACCCCCACCCCCACCCCCACTCAAAACTCTATTTGTTTTTTATTTATTTTTTTACATATTTCTGTGTTGCTTTTGTCAATTCTTACACATGTTGCCCCCTCCTCCCTGCCTCCCTTGCTTCCCTGCCTTCCGCCACCCACTACACCCCCACCACACACTCGAACTAGAATATTTGTATTTGTTTTGCCTATTTCTGTGTTGTTTGGTCAATTCTTACACATAGCTTCTTACACATATATGTTGCTACCTCCCCACCCCCACACTACCTCTACACCCGCCCCCCCCCACACAAACTCTTACACATATATGTTGCCCTCCCCACCCCCGCCTCTCCCCCCATCCCCACTCAAAACTCGATTTTTAATTATTATTTTTTACATATTTTTCTGTTGTTTTGGTGAATAGCTTCTTACACATATATGTTGCCTTCACCACCCCCACTCCCCACCACCACCACACCCGCCTCTTCCCCCACCACTCCCCCACCCCCACTCAAAACTCGATTTGTTTTTTATTTATTTTTTACATATTTCTGTGTAGTTTTGGTCAATCCTTAAACATAGCTATGTTGCGCCCAACCCCACCCCACATTGTTTTTAGCCTTGTTTTCTGATGGTATATACTAGCTAGATAATTTATTATTCTCTGAAAAATCGAATAGTCGAGCTGCGCTGTTCTCCCGACAGTTCTTGTTAATATATGGATGTAATTCTTGTATTTCGATTAGAAAATAATAAAATAACACCCTATTTTTGAAAATCCCATCCTTACTTAGCATTTCTAATATGTTAAAACAATTAAATCAATGTTCATATGTTTAAAGTATATCTCTAAAAAGTTGTCCTAAACTCTATTTGTTCAGTATATATTTGTATCCAAATAGACGACTACAGAAGCTAAATCTATCGAAGATGACCTCAGCGCATTAGTTGTAGAAAATAGAATAGCTAGCAGCTAGTTCAGCATTTGAACGTTGTTGCAGTTGACGTCTCCGACTGACTGTACAACGTTCAGCGCAAGCGTATAGTAAAAATCGAGGAATATCGATAGGTCTTCATTTTGACGCGTGATTTATATTTCAATCTATATGTTATGTTAAAATAATGAACTATAATCACTCAAAAACAGATTTATTAAACATATATGTGCAAAACGTTGTACGATATACAGTATAAATGTATTAAATTGCTAGTTTTGTTCTCATACATTTTACTTTTGTTATCAAATCTCGACATCAATATCACGTGACTAAACGGTGTTAATTGATTGTTATCTACCCGTGTAATTTGGCAACTTCCCAACAGTTCATACCGCCCCCCAACTGCAAAACGCTAACAGCCGTCATAATGTGTGTTACCCTTTGATTTTTACATTGTGTATGAAATAATATTAGCATTCATATCTCGGCCCAATTATAAAAGAATAACTTACATTATCATCACAAATGGCGTATATAATATCATATGCTGCCAAAAAATCCACTGCAAAGCACAGAAAAAGTGGAGGTCATGTAAGGGGCGGTGGGGGCGGATTAGTATAAGAAAGAACTTGTCTCAATAATGAATGCTTCCTTTAAAAACATAAACACGGAGATGCCAAAATATTGTATTCATACACTCATTTCAATATAATCAACAAAAAACAACAACTCACAATGTTAAAATGAAAATGCTTGAAATAAGTAACAAATAGATCAACAATTTTTTATAAATAAAAAAAATGGCACTTAAACCAAGACGTTGCTACTTAAATTGAAATTTATTTATGTTGGAAAGTAGCAGATCTATATTAATGATATTATTATTGAAGGGACAAATGACAAGCTTGCTGATCTAACACGTTTTCTTTCCCACATGTAAACAAATAAAAATGTGTGTATTCATAAAGATCACATTTTATTATATATTTAGTTACACATGTATTGAGCCCCATCACTGTTTCCCAATCACTGATATGTTTCTCTGCTTTTAAATGTAAAAACACTTTCTTTTTTTTTAAATCCGATTGAATGTGCATCATTAGATTAATTTAATCTTATTTATTTTACATCGATTGTAATGAAAGCTCTCTGAACTTATTTTAATCACTCTAGATGTGTTCCTGGGTAAAAACCAGTAAGTAGCAATGCATATAAGGTGTCTTACTCAGGGACACAACACATACATGTATAGTCATGGCGAGGATCAAATTAACCCACAACTTTTCAATCATGGTTCCGAAGCTCTACCACTTGACACAATGCTCCAAACTGACTTAAGAAATGATTGGAAAAAGAGTATGAAAGGAGACATTTTGGTAGTTTTGAAAAATCTGTCGTTAAATTATTTAATTTGAATTAAGCTTCTTACCATAATTTCACTGAATCTGTCAATTATCAGGAATTGTGGTCATTTTGACATGTCCTAATTTTTTCAAAAGCCTTTTTTTTTATCATTAAATTGCAAATCTCTTAACAAAGATAATGAGTTAGAGATTATTGAAGTCCATCAAGTATTTTAAAAATTATAGTGAGTTACAGTGAATTGTTCTTCATGAACTATTAAAATTCACAAATTATTCATGAACAACATGCAAAACGGCCACCTTCAAAATTGCTAAAGTTGTTAAAACTCTTCAGGAACAGCTATGTTCATTAAAACAAAACTCACAAAAGTTTAGATTGATCCCACTTACCAAGGGTATTTAATAAAGTTACTTTTCCAATGCCATTTACAAAAGCTCACAAAAGGTTAGATTGATTCCCACCTACTGTATATTACCAGACTTTAATTGCAATTCAAAAAGGGATGATTGATGTAGAAGCCACTGAGAGTGCCAGTTATATTTTCAGTAGGGCTGCACTAAGTTCCTGCTGGGATCAGGTGGAATCCCACTGCGACAAACGTGAATCCTGCCAAAAATCACGCTGGGGCAAACTGGGGTCCCACACAAAAATCCCACTCGGACCAAGTAGGAATCCACTGTAAATCCCACTGGAATATAGTGTTGTTGACATTGCCTAACAAATATTTTTTCTGCATGAGTTTCCAGGTTGTGGGTATATAATATGACATGACATTGTGTGTTTGTTTTGAAGTGAGAATTTAACATTCGACCATAACCTTTATTATCTCAGTTGATAAGTCACAATAGATCAACAATCAACAATAATTATCGTTTACAATGAAAGTTTGCGAAAAAATATTAATTTTTTATTGGTTACTCGAATGTGTCCGTAACTGTTACTTTTTATGGACTTTGAAACATTTTTTACAGACACTTTGTGTGTTCGCGATATTTTTTTAAATCAAATCTTGTTTGGAATTTAATATTTCTGGTACCAAAGGAACCGGTAGGGTAGACCTTGGTTACTAAAAAAAGATACTTAAATTCTGTCCACTACTGTTTTATTTTTATATGACTTTATATACCCTGGTCCAAAACTTTTTTTACCGAGTATATATAATGAGTCTATAATAAAATTAAAAATAAAAGTAACATTTTGAGACATTTTATTTTGGAAAACAACAACAGAAGAACTGAATAATTATATCAAAACTGTGTGAACAAAGTATAAAGTTTAAAACCGTTTGGTTTACTTATCTTCTGATTTGCTAACAGTCTATTAAATCATTTTAGAATTATTTTATTCTTAGAATTTTGTGATTCTTGGTTTCAAGAAACTTATTACTCAATACTTAATCTGTTTGTCACAGCAATTAAAAGGCTCATTCAGTTCTGAGAACACACTGAGTTGCATGATAATAGCATGACGTGATGTCATAATACCAGGGTGTGATGCCATAATACCAGAAAGTGATGTCATGATAGAAACAACCAAATCAAAATATGAATGTTGTTGAATGTTGTTTAACGGCTCATCAACACAGTATAGGTTATTTAGAGCCGCCCCAGAGAGAGGGGAATGATACATAGGAATCCGGGAACCTGCCCTACTCTTATTATCAAATAGATTCCTATGGTTCTTTAACGTGATCAGAGAAAGACCCGATACATGGGACCGCCCGGTTAACGTCCCCATCCGACGGACGAGGCTAAGGGAAAGTGTCTTGCCAAGAACACACCGACGGAACTCAGTGGCACCACGGAGGATTGAACCCGGGGCCTCCGGTTACAAATCCGCCGCGCTACTGACTGCGCCACACCAGCCCTCAAATCAAAATATGAATGAAGCATTCTGATTGGTTCAGTGATAAAAACTGGACTAATGAAACCAGTTAATTTAAAGCTCATTACATTCTCAGAACAAACTAAGTTTTACTGGACATTGAGTAATGAGGTTCTTGAAACCCAGAAACACAAAATTCTAAAAATAAAATAATTCTAAAATGATTTAATAGACCGTTTTGAATGGTACGAAAATATATGGGGAACAAACTTCCCTGAACAAATTCTTCACTATGCTTACACTCGAAGTCGGAAAGGCAATAAAAATAAAATCAGGATTTTATTAAATTTTATTTTGATTTTAATTTGGGCAAAAATAGGGCAGGCTCTCCCGTAAACCAACAAATAAAAAACTCTGGCCTAACTCGCCAAATAATGACAACATTACACTACAAAACCGTTTATCAAAACTCGATCTATTCAGGCGTTCGGTTATATAATAATGTATATGCCAATTAAATGTATAGATTCATTCACAGTAGGGCTGTATTCATCAATGGATACACTTTTCAGGAAATGAACAGAAAAATGTACAACAAAAATAAACAGTTTTATTTTGAAGTTTCCTCACCATGCTCATGAAAACTAGTTAAACCGGAAATAGGTCGCTGTGAAGTGTTTTCCCTAAACATGTCCGACAGGCGTGTAGGCACGGATGGTATCCGTTGTCTTGTAAGTTTCTTTTCTGTTTTTTAATGAACTTATCTCGAAACGATTTTTAATAAAAACAAAACTTTTAACCTGAATTGAAACCGCGATTGCTTTGCTGACACAAGCAAATAAATTTATGTAAAAAAGGGTAATTTATTGTTATTTTGATATACTGATAAAAATAAGTTTTGCAAGTAAATAACATATAAATCCTGTGGACTAGATTCTAGGATATGTGTAGAAGCGGTCATGGACAATATAACTTACATAATTATCAGTTGTATTAAGGGAATAAGTCTCAAAAGAAATATGCGAAAACAATAGCAACATGCGGTAATCTACATGTTTTACAGAAATTATGATTTCACTCTATTTCAATGTAAAGGGAGGTAATTTCACAAATGGTAAACTTTTGTTCCTTACATGTATATCTTTATAATGGCAACGAAAGTGTCGATTGTATAACTTGATAACAGTTGCTTTGTATTATTATACCTCACAATTACACTCCTGTATAAATTGCCCATACCCTTAGCGTGAAGCATTTTTTACTGTTCACCGGTAAACAATTTTTACTGACACGATTGTGACGTCAAGGGAAGTATAACAAGAGGTCAATGACCGTGAAGCTCTACTGATAGGTTTTTGATAGCTAGATCAGCATTCCTGTGAAGTTTCATGAAAATGTGAAGTTTCATGAAAAATCTGTCAACTAGTTTCAGAGGAGTAGTCGCTACAAGTTTTCATTATATAACTATGTAAACAAAGATGGCCATGTTTAACGTCGCATCAAAATAATTTTCGACAAGGATCAACATCATTCCATACTGATCATTTTAGAAAAAGTCCAGTAACAATATCACATAGTTTTCAAGAAGTACTCGCTACAAACTTTATTTTTAGCTGTGGCGGCCATTTTGAATTTCCGACCAACCTGAAATGTTGCTAGGATCATTTAGACATCAAGAGCAACATTCCTGTGAAGTTTCATGGAAATCTGTTGAACAGTTTCAGAGGATTAGTCGCTACAACTTTTTACTAAATAACTCAATGTAAACAAAGATGGCCGCTGGCAACCATGTTTAACGATTTCGACAAGGACTAACATCATGTCATTTTGATCATTTTAGAAAAAGTCCCATATCAATATCACTTAGAGTTTTCAAGAAGTAGTCGCTACAAACTTGTTTATAAAAATCTATTTTTAGATTTGGTGGCCATCTTGCATTTCACATCAACATGAATTTTTGCTAGGATCAACTAGACTTCATAGGCAACATTTCTGTAAAGTTTCATGACAATCCATTCAGTAGTTTCAGAGGAGTAGTCGCTACAAAAAGAAGTTTACAGACAGACAGACAGACAGAGGACGGACACCGCACCACGGCATAAGTTCTGCTGATCTCTGATCAGTAGAGCTAAAAATAGGTTTAAGGTTTTTCCAATTACGACACGCTTTGCGCAATTGGAAATCAGTGGACGCTTATTAAAATACAGTTGAAGTTATGTCAATCGTAAGATGATGGTAAGATATGTTGCTTATATTGTTAACATGTCGATATAATGTAAAAAAAAAATCTCGGGATTTCTTTTCCCTAATATATTTAAATTTTAATCAAAACCTTTTTTTTTCTCGGTAAAATAAATATTTAAAGGTGTACTGGTCGGGGGCCACTTTCCGTCACTTATGTAAACATAAACTAATTTTTCAGTATGTATCTTGACAATTTTTACTCTACTTTCTATTAGGGTACCTCTACCTGGAAATTTGACACCACACTAATTGGTTTTATATAAAGAGCATCAAGAATTGCAGCCACCGGTCCTGTGGGGACTATAGGTTTGCACCTTGTCTGTCTGTCCTTCCGAAATGCAGTCCGGGCCATATTTTTAATACTATAAGACTTTGAGATACCAAACTTGGTATGTGGATACATCTTGAGATAGTGGTGTGTCGCGTACCAAAATAAGGTCACTGTGACCTCTGTCATAGAAAATGCTTGTCCGGACCGTTTTTTCAATACTATAACACTTAGAGATACCAAACTTGGTATGTGAATACATCTTCGGATAGCGGAGTGTCGCGTACCAAAATAAGGTCATTGTGACCTTGATCTTTGACCTCCATCATAGAAAATGTCAGGAAAATGTTTGTCTGGGCCGGTGGGTGACTATGGATTGCCGGGACTAATTATCTAAGTGGCACGTGACCTTTGTATAAATAGACTAAAACTGAAAAATCATTTTGTTTACATGCCCAGTTTCCGTCATGTTTTTTATCGAGTGATAGATCCAACTAGGTCATGATACAGTAAAATTTTATGAATTAAAAACATATTTGCAAGTCTATTGTAAAACAATTTCATTGAAAAAATTGTATGTTTGCATTGTTCCACCATACACCACGATCGTTATGACAATGCACCTGGTAACGTCAATGTACGTCAATGTAATATTTTTTACGACGTCAATTTACGCTATAACAATGGGTAACATCTTTGGAAATCAAACAGTTGCCTCTCTTTGGTTAAAATATATTATCACGGTATATTTTAACTGCGTCCGCTGTGTGATAAAAATATGGCCTTGTAACAATTTGAATTTTTTTATTTATTTATTACCGGGTATGCGGCAGTATGCGCATGCATCCCCAATGCCATATAAGGAAGTAAGCACACTTTTCGGAGAAAGCCCTTTCATTTTTGTAACGCTTACATGTATTTACATTTTGGTTGTTTCTTCTGGTTTCAATCTTCAGTGCTAAATGACTGTCAATAAATAACATTGTGTAAGTAATTTGCAGTGTAAAAACAGTTTTTAAATGAGGTAGACTAAAACTGGGCTTGGATGGAAACTGGCCCCTAACCAGTAGTGCATACTGTTTGTGGGAAAGTGTCCTAAATGCAAAACTTGAATGTTGACACTGCCATCACCGCTGCCTGTCGGAAAAACAACACCTATATTTCTTCAAAAAAAAACAAGTGAGATAATTCAGTTTCATCGACTTATTAATATGTACATGTAAGTTATTGCTATTTTAGAAATGTTTGTCCTCCCATGTTTACAAGCCAAACACATTATTGGACAGTTTTGCTGATGTTCAATTATTTCATTTATATAAAAAAAATGTATGTACAGCTCAGTATGTGCGCTAGGATCTCCACCAGGACGTGAACCTGAATCTCTTTTCTCGAAAGAAAAGCATGCTTGCTTGCACTATAGAGATGCGTCCCTAACCGCACAAACCAAGTATACAACAAGTGGCCCAAGACAGCCTGTATCGCTCTACTTGCTATATGGAGTCTTTGCTGGGGAACACGACAACATGTGCAACTAGGCTTGGTACTGGTCATTCCTGCCTAGTTTCACAGAAATCCAGGAACAAGAGGTCAATGACCTTGAAGCTCTGCTGATAGGTTTTGATAGCTAGATCAGCATTCCTGAGAAGTTTCATGAAAATCTGTCAAGTAGTTTCAGAGGAGTAGTCGCTACAACTTTTTACTATACAACTCTTGTAAAGTGTACAAAGATGACTGAGCCGGCAGCCATGTCCAACATCGAATCAAAATGATTTTCAACAAGCACCAACATGATGTCATGCTGATCATTTAAGAAGAAGTCCCATATCAATATCACTTATAGATTTCAAGAAGTAGTTGCTACAAATTAGTTTTTTAAAAATCTCTTTTTAGCCATTGCGGCATCTTGAATTTCTTGCCAACCGGAAATTGTACTAGGATCAATTATATATCAAGAGCAACAGTCCTGTGAAGTTTCATGAAAATTTGTTAAATAGTTTCAGAGGAGTAGTCGCTACACGCTTTTACTACATAACTATGTAAACAAAGATGTCCGCTGGCGGCCATATTTAATGTTGAATCAAAATAATTTTCGACAAAGATCAACATCATGTCATGCTGACCATTTTAGAAAAAGTCCCATACCAATATCACTTATAACTTTCACGAAGTAGTCGTTACAAACTTTTTTTTAAAAAAAACTATGTAAACAAAGATGTCTGCTGGTAGCCATGTTTAACGTTGAATCAAAACGATTTTCGTCAATCATGTCATTCTGATCATTTTAGAAAAAGTCCCAGATCAATATCACTTATAGTTTTCAGGAGGTAGTCACTACAATTATTTATTTTTTTAAATCTATTATTAACCTTGGTGGCCATCTTGAATTTCCGGCTGACCTGAAATTTAGCTAGGGCCAAAAAAAAAAAGGTTTGTTTCTGGTCTTCTGACCGACCCTATTTTTAAGGTCCCGACCCTAAACTTTTTAGGGCACGAAAAAATAAAAATATTTTTTTTTAGGTTTTCAAGGCATGTTGTGGAACACTCATATTATGTAATATGTTCAAGAAAACATATGTTTGATGTTCTTGATTTGAATTTAGTATAGTAGCATTAATTCTAAACAAAAAAATAAAAAACAAAATATTCCTACCTAATTCTTTTTGGGAAAAGACCAGAAACAGACTTTTCTTTTTTGACCTATGATCAACTAGACATCAAGAGCAACATTCCTGTGAAGTTTCATGATAATCCGTCGAGTAGTTTCAGAGGAGTAGTCGTTACATTTTAATTATATAACTCTATGTAATCAAAGATGTCCGCTGGCGGCCATCTTTAATGTCGAATCAAAATAATTTTCGACAAGAATCAACATCATGTCATGCTGATCATTTTATCATCTTGACTTTCTGGCCGACCTGAAATTTTGCTAGACATCAAGTGTCAAGTTTCATAAAAATCCGTCAGGTAGTATATAATTCTTGTAAACAAAAATGACTGCTGGCACCCATGTTTAATGTCGAATCACAACAATTTTCAACAATGACCAACATCAGGTCATGCTGATCATTTTAGAAAAAGTCACATAGCAATATCACTTAGGCCAAATAAATTTATATGTGTGGTTCCGGTTTCCTGACCGACCCCATTTTTAAGGGCCGACCCTAAACATTTTATGCAAAAAAAAAATAAAATACTAATAATAACGAGCTGTCGGAGAACAGCGCAGCTCGACTATTCGATTTTTCAGAGAATAATAAATTTATAGCTAGTATATACCATCAGAAAACAAGGCTACAACAATGTGGAGTGGGGTTGGGAGCACAACATAACTATGTGTAAGAATTGATCAGAACTACACAGAAATATGTAAAAAAATAAATAAAAACAAAAAATTCTGAGTTTTGAGTGGGGTGCGGGATGGGGGTGGGAGAGAGGCGGGGGGTGGTTGGTGGGGGGAGTGGGGGTGGTGAGGGCAACATATATGTGTAAGAAGCTATGTAAGGATTCACCAAAACAACACAAAAATATGTAAAAAATAAATAAAAAATAGAGTTTAAGTGGGGGTGTGGTAGAGGGGTAGGGTGGGGAGGGCAACATATGTATATGTGTAAGAATTGACCAAAACAACACAGAAATATGTAAAAAAAAAAGAAAAAAGAAAAAATAGAGTTTCGAGTGTAAGTGCGTGTGTGTGGGGGGGGGGGGGGGGAGGGGCGGGGAGAGAAGCAGGAGGTGGGTGCGAGGGAGCAACATGTGTAAGAATTGACCAAAAAACACAGAAATATGTAAAAAAAAAAAAAAAAATCTGTGTGTGAGGGGGGGTGGGAATTAATATGTAAAATAAAAAATAATAATAATTTCCAGTGGGGGTAGGGTGCGGGGGGGAGCGGCGGTGAGAGGCGGGAGTGTGTTGTTGGAGGATGAGGGGAGGGGAGAGGGCAACATATATGTGTAAGAATTGACTAAAACAACAAGAAATATGTAAAAAAAATATATAGATTTTTAAGTTGGTTTGTTTGGGGTGAGTGGGGGGGGGGGGGAGAGGCGGGAGTGGGTTGTGGGGGGAGGGGAGGGGGCAACATATATGTGTAAGAATTGACTAAAACAACAAAGATGTTTTATGTATAAAAAAATATATATAGATTTTCAAGTGGGGTGTGTGCGGGGGTGAGAGGCGGGAGTGGGTTGTGGGGGGCAACATATATGTGTAAGAATTGACAAAAGCAACACAGAAATATGTAAAAAAAAAATAGTTTCAAGTAGGGGTGGGATGGTGGGGAGCGGGGTTGAGAGGCGGGAGTGGATTGTGGGGGGGGGGGGGAATTGACTAAAACAACAAAGAAATATGTAAAAAATAAAAATAAATTGAAGTGGGGGGAGGGGCGGGGCAACATATATGTGTGCGAAATATATAAAGAGCGGACAGGGAAAGTAGCATTCAAGGAGAACAGTCAACCACAAAACACAGAAACAAACATGGAAACAGACAAACAAGAAGGCAAAAGTAATAATAAAAGTAAACGACATCACAAACACAAAAGGGTTGACAATAGGGCTACCGCCTTGGAATGGTCAGTGACAAAGTAGGCCACTGGAGGTTTAAACCGGTTCTAGGGTGCACCAAACCTCACACTTACCCTACTGTCATCCCATTAAAACAGGACAGTGTAAATAAAGAAATCCCCGCCATGATCTAATCTCAAATTGACTAAAACAACAAAAAAATATGTAAAAAAAAGAAAACGTTTGAACTGGGGAGAGGCGTGGAGGGCAACATATATGTGTAACAATTGACTAAAACAGCACAGAAATATGTAAAAAAAAAAAAGGAGTGGGGGAGGGTGGTGGGGGTTGGGGGGTGGAGGAGGGAGCCCATACCCCAATATGGGTGAAGTAATAAGATGCTTAATGCTATAACAAATCCCAAACCAAAATTATAGATATATACATGCTTACATGCAAACCTAGATCTGCCTTTATTGCACATTTTATGGGCCATCACAATTTGGGTTCCATGGGAGCCCAGAATTTGCAGAAAACAAAATTACTTATCCAACCCTTTACAACATACTATAAGGAAACCAATTCCAAAATTTAGTTCAGCTAGGACAAGAATTGTAAGAGATATAGACCTGTAAACACAGCTTACATGCAAAATTTGATGTGAAACAGACATATTTTAAGGGCTATCAGAATTTGGGTTCCATGGGAGCCCAGGGGTAACAGGAACCAAAATTACTTAAGCAGCCCTTACGATAATGCTATAAGGAAGCTAATGGCCTAATTTGGTTGTGCCAGGGTAAGAATTGTAAGAGATATAGACTTGTAAACACAGCTTACACGCAAAATTTGATGTGAAATGGGACACATTTTAGGGGCAATCATAATTTAGGTTCCATGGCAGCCCATGGGTTACAGGAACCAAAATTGCATATGCAGCCCTTAAGATAATGCTATAAGGAAGCCCATGAACAAATTTGGTTGTGCTAGGATAAGAAATGTAAGAGATATAGACTTGTAAACACAGCTTACACGCAAACCTTGATGTGGGACGCCGACCCCGGGGTGATTACATAAGCTCTCTTATTCTTCGAATAGTTGAGCTAAAAAATCAAGTTAAGGCCATATCAAATTAATTCTCAGTTTTTATCATCCAAATTTTGGGAAAAAAATTGGGACGGGGGTGCAATTTTATTTTTCATTTTTTATTTTCCTGAGATGACATCAAACATCACAAAAATATTAATAACCAGAAGTATTATGTTTTGAACACACTCTTTATTACCAACTGTCACTGCTATAGCATACATTTGTATTTATAATGATATAAACTACCATGTATGTGAGTTATAAAAGTTGAAGTTCTCAATATAACTTACTTCTTCTTGTTTGAAAAAGTTCCCCTTTTATTTACGAATTACTGTTTGCCAGATAGGCACAACTCACAAAATTACGGGATATTTATCATCTGGTTCTACAAGGTCATCTGACGAACCACAGTAATAACATACGATGCGAAGCCAGCAGAAAAATATGGTAGTTCCACTGGCATGTCACAAGTTACATTTTTTCTAACAAATACCGAATGTAAAATATGATTGTCCTCTGTTTCAACATCTTGAAGGACAGAACCACATGTATAATATTGTAGGTCAGCTAAGATTTGAAGCAAATCAGTTCTTTTCTTTCCTTTCACCACATATTTACAATACAGGAATCTTGGGTTTTCACATTCAGATAAATACACCACTGTGAGTGAGTGAATTTGGACATTTTTTTTTTTTCAAAATAAAAATTGTCGGGGCGGCATAAAATATTCGGGGCGGGTGGGGATGATAAACTGGGAAATAATTTGATATGGCGTAACGCCTTTGTTTTTTTATTCTACATGTATGTTTTACGAACGGCCAGGATCCATGAATATTGTCGTAGGAGGGAAAAAATATAAAAATAAAATTCCATTTGAATTAAATGATTTTATTCATAATTGTTTTGGTCGGAAAACAAATTATTATGTGAAAATTCATGCTGATAGCATATCTTTTTGATTAACTTTATTTGTTTGTCAAATCAAGTTTTGTTTTTCGATAAACAAAAAAATAAACATGCAAATTATTTCTTTATATATACTTTAAGTGTCCGACATTTTTTAAACTTTTTGACAAATCCTTGTGTGGCTTAAAATGGCATATAACAGGGATCACTTTAGGTCGCGATTCCGCAATATTCTCGCATTTAAATCTCAAAAATCGCATGAAAAAAGACAAATGAAACAAATTGTCGCATCAAATTTGTGATAAATCCATTTTCACCATTTCGGTTCGTAATAAAAAATATATTGATTTACATTTCATTTAAAATCTCGAGTAAATTTGTTCAGATCCATTTATTCGCGATTAAAACATATAAAACTAGAACAAATTTGACCATGTTTTATTCACACTCCCATCCACCCCCCATCACCACCCCCCGCCTACCTCTCACCCACACACAGCCCCTCAGTATATACAATGTAATCCCTTCATCAAAATGTTCATTTGAGAAATAATTTTTAAATAAATTCACCCCGTTACCCTCCAGCCACCCCCTCCACCCGCCCGAACCCCAGGGAATAAGTCTGAGTTTTAAATAATAAATCATTTGACATGCTTTGTATGGTGTATCGCTTTATTAGATGACTATTATACCAATTAATGTGCAAAAGTATGAAAAAATGACACCATAATTGCATTATTAGAGTATTTGATGCCCCTTCCTCCAGGCCCAACTATAACATAGAGGAAAAAAATGTATACAGTGTAATCCCATCATCATGTTTCATTTGTGACATAATTATAAAAAAAAAAAATGAGCACCCACCCCCTTTGGGATTAAAGTTAGACGGTCCGAGTTTGATATAATAAAAATAATAAAATCATTAAATATGTTGCTTATGTTTTATAGATGTTTACATACACCAAGTTATGTGCAAGAATATGGAAAAATGACAGTGTAATTGATTTTTTTGTTTATTTGACATTTTGATCCTCCCCCACCTGAGGGCCCCTGGGCTCGAAGCCAAAAATAATAGTGCTCTTGCATCATATGGTGATGTCATACCCTAAATTTGGTTGAATTCCATTCAGCGGTTTAGGAGGAGATGCGGTAACGGACAGACAGGCTGACAGACAGACGGAGGCGATTTTAATATGCCGTGTGTTTTTCAAAAACGTTGGTATAATGAGAAAATATCAAATTATTCGAAAATCACATGAAAAAATCAAAACGAGATTGTTAGGTTGGTAAACTTCCGGTTCACTTTTGCTTTGCGGATGCAGCCGGATGCAGCGGTGTTAAAGTAAATCAATTGATTATGAATAAACCAGGGACCACTCTAAATAATGATTGAATGTTGTTTAATGGCTCATCAACATAGTATAGGTTATTTAGAGCCGCCCCAGAGAGAGGGGAAGGATACATAGGAATCCGGGAACCTGCCCTACTCTTATTATCGAATAGATTCCTATGGTTCTTTAACGTGCTCGGAAGATAGACCAATACACGGGACCGCCCGGTTTACGTCCCCATCCGACGGACGAGGCTAAGGGAAAGTGTCTTGCCCAAGAACACACCGACAGAACTCAGTCAGGCACCACGGAGGACTGAACCCGGGGCCTCCGGTTACAAATCCGCCGCGCTATCGACTGCGCCACGCCAGCCCTCACACTCTAAATAATCTATATCGTCTATATCATGTTGATGAGCCGTTAAAAAAAAAAATCAATTATCAGCCAATGAAGCCACTCCCATTCACTACCACGTGGTAACTACCACGTGTACCGATGGCGATTCAAACGAATTTGTTAACAAGTAGGACGATTAAACAACTAGATTTTGATCAGAACCTGATCAAACGGGCTTTCCTGTCTTAATGACGTCATGACGTCACAACTGTCAAAGTTGTCTAAGATGTGATTTATAACGAAAACAACTTCGAGCATGCAATCAGTTGAAAAATCGAATTTCTGAATATTGTGACGTCATGACGTGATGACGTCAGGATAGTGTAAGACGTTCTTGCTTAACCAGACTCAGAACTCTACAATCTGTGAACGTTTTGTTCAAATCCGATCATAAATGGAGAAGATATATAGCCGTAAGAATGGGTGGAACGCAAAAGTAGTCCTAGGTAAACTATTGAGTAAGTTACTGTGAAGCATAGGGCTGGTATGTATTAAATGTTGTTTCCCTTTATTCCTGAAACATTTATCTTGCTTCTAGTGAAAACCACATCAACATTGAAGGTAAGATGGATATGCTGCACTACTTTTTGTGAAGCACAGTTTGAAGTGTACCTCAGAATTCAAAAAGAAGGTGGTTACTTTCAGTTTGGAAAATATTTTAGAAAAAAAGCAAGTCACGCCATCATCTATGGCCCATTTTTGTGTTGCACTGGACCCGACTAATACCACATTAGGATTGGATATTTTCGTGTAGGTATATATTAACTGACCTATGTAAAAATAATCGTGGTCTAGGTCTGTCTGGTATAGTTCTTGAAAATAAAGTAGACTAAATGGTTTATTTGGATGTATGTTATTTATTAAATGCCAATACAGCTTTAATGTAACCCTATGAAATGCAATAAACAATTGAATTGAATTGGGGTTTTAAGGTGCACCAACACATGAAAAGGTTATATGGCGCCTAGCTGGCATGAACATACCAGGCTCATCTTCCATGTAAATCGAGATAAAATATGGAAAATAGGCCTAGAACCTTCTCACCCTGAACTGCAGAGTTGCTGTAAATTCTATCGTAGAAACTCCATTTACGCTGGAGCCACGTTATTTTTCTGCCACTGCTCTTTTGATGCGAGCGAGATGGCACCTGAAACAATGCAGGGATCATGATGAAGACCTTTAATGAACACGAACAAAAAATGATAAAATGAACATGAATTTGGGGGGGATTCTACCCCTGCCTACCCCTCCAAAGGGATCTGCAGTGGCCCTATTCTTTGCCCCGTGACCAAACGGGGCCCCCGGCAACCACACGGGGCTAAAATAACCCCCATTCTCAACATCTGGTACACTGCTTTGCAGCAATATTCGAATGTTAATCGAAGGTTTCCATATTGGTTACGTCATCGCGCCTTAGATTCCCGCCAAAACAAATTTGCATTCAAAATCGAAGTTATCATCCAAATTGTGTAATGTCGTTTAGCTATTTGCTCCATCTATAGTATATATACATCAAAGCAGTGATAAAACATTCATCTGTATTGTAAATAACAAACATGCAACGCAAATTATCAACGACAAGTGTGGACGACGGTCATATTGTTTATATAATATGAACAAACAGCTTAGCAACAGTGCACTATTTTCTGTGCCGTTGCCTTCCGGTTAACAAAACTTCAATATTTTGAACATATCGAAGCGTCGTGATACACACGGGATTGGCCAAGCGTTCACTATTGAAACTCCAAATGGTGACGAATGCGACGTCATCGTATTTTGGTTCCTATGGCAACATTTACAAACGTAGCGTTTTGAGTGGACTTTATTTTTGAAAAGTAAATTGAAAGGCCTTACAAATGGTATATATGTTCTTGATAAAAATTTCAACCGTTACTGAGATATAGGTGGTTATTGGTGTTTACACCTATCGATTACCAATGACCTTGACCTTTGACCTGGTGACCTGATTTTCCCAGACTTGGTCAAGGTCACATAGTGGCACATATATGAGAGCATTGTTGGCGCTAGCTGGTTCCGTTTTCCAAATATACTTAGAAGTTTCTATTTTAGCCTGTTTAAAATTAAACCAGTATGGCCACCATATTTGATGGTCATCAACACTTTTTTCACACGATCGATAGAAGATGATGAAAACATGATTGTGGTAAAGTTTCAAAATGGTCATGCAATAATTGAATTTACTAATAATAACAAATAGTGTATTATGTTTGTCGTTTTGCGTGTTTAATGTGTTTTGTGAAAGCTGCATTTCCGGTTCGACTTTTAAACGTTTACTGTTTAAAGGAAAACATTAATTGCAATAACTGACGCCATCACGTTATGACCCCGCATGACCTTCTTGCACAACTAGACCATGACCTTTACAATCTGTGAAGTTTCATTCAAATCCGACCATAAATGTCTGAGATCTAGTGATAACAAGATTTTCATCATGACGTCACTGCACTCACTGGCGGCCATCTTGGATGACGTCATGACCCCAAAAGCTTCGCGGCACTATTCCAGAATGAGCTCTATCACTGTGTAAACTTTAGAGGCCGTGCGACCAGTCCTACTATGAAAAGTGGCGGTGAGAAAAATAAAGTTAAAATGTTGCCGAACAACAACAATAGGTCTTTCCACTGGAAGGTGGAAAGCCCTAATTTTGGCAATGTGACGACGTTGTTTGATGAGCAAAGAGACTATCGGCGCATGTCGTAATGAATAGGTGTGCATCTGTTTTTATTTCAAAATGCCATACTTGTTATAAAAAAAAAATGC
Organism: Cyrtodaria siliqua; assembly: GCA_037043455.1. Classification (NCBI taxonomy): domain Eukaryota; kingdom Metazoa; phylum Mollusca; class Bivalvia; order Adapedonta; family Hiatellidae; genus Cyrtodaria; species Cyrtodaria siliqua. The sequence continues at coordinate 112,239 of JAWPHD010006252.1, read as the reverse complement.
GAGATCAATTACGGAATGGCGTGTTATTGCTTCGACCTTGGCTAATTTCGATAATTATTCGAAGAATTGGCATCTCAAAAAGATAAATAACAGATGAAAAAAATACATGCCAGTTAGATTTAGGCATAAACCGTGCTAATAATTTCCAACACAGAAAAATGAGCTTGATGATTTATCTATGTGAAGATTCAAGAACTAATGCATCTTACTTTTTTTATCTGGTGTAGTATATAACAAAAGTAAAACTAGAAAAACGTTTTGTTTGACCTAATGCATTTTTTTATCTGCCCTTTTGTAATTACTGCACTAGGAGCATCATGTACGTCTTATTCCATAGGGTCTACCAATATTTAATATAACTTGTTGGCACCCGGTTCATCTAATTCTCTACCCTATCTTCTTCAGTGATGTCTTATCCTCAGGGTATCTCCATCGACAACCCCCTCCCACCGGTGGAGGAAAACACTGATATGTGCATCATAATGGTAACAACCTACATCTCTGATGCTTCCTAATTTAAGGGAGAGCGCTGGCGTGGCGCAGTCGGTGGATTTGTAACCGGAGGTCCCGAATCCATCGGATGGGGACGTAAACCGGGCGGTCCCGTGTATCTGAGGTCCCGAGTCCATCGGATGGGGACGTAAACCGGGCGGTCCCGTGTATCGGTCTATCCTCCGAGCACGTTAAAGAACCATAGGAATCTATTCGATAATAAGAGTAGGGCAGGTTCCCGGATTCCTATGTATCCTTCCCCTCTCTCTGGGGCGGCTCTAAATAACCTGTACTGTGTTGATGAGCCGTTAAACAACATTCAATTCAAATCATTCCTTATTTAAGGCATTCATTTTCCAATGAAATCATCTAAAAAATTAAAAAAGTCATACTGTAGTATTCAACTTAGCACGCGGTCTCAAACAAAAAGGCATATTGACATAGCTTAATTTTGGGGTAAGTGACTTTTGATATAAATATTTCCAAAATAATAATATTTCCAGACCCTGTAAGTGTCTGGGGAGTTGAATCAAGTAATTCCAAACTTTAAAAAAAATAATCCAGTGGGTGTTTTAGCCAGTTTCCAGAGGGGATAGGGATTGGTAGGTGCTGGGGGGGATTGTAATACACCCGCTCCCGCACCCTGGTGTGTGAATGCAGGAGACACCACTATAATATTAAAGAATCATTATCATAAGAAACTTATCCCTTATTTTTGAGAAAAAAATTCTACGGAGGATATTTTGTGGATTTTCCAGTGGGGAGTTATGTTTTTGCTCAGTGTTTTTCGACAGAGGGGTATTTTTTTGATTTTTTTAGGGTGTGTGGTCAAGGTAGCTTTTTCTTAGACTTTTCTAGGGGGGTGGGGGGAGGGTAAGGAAAGGATTTCCAGGGTGTGGGGTTGGATTTGAGAAGAAAAACTTACTAAGAGTGCGGCGGGAGTATACTGCAAAATGGCTGGGGGAGTATACTGCAAAATTTCCGGCGTGGGTGGTAAAAGATACGGTTTTCATGGGGTGGTATTTTGAAAAGAAAAAATCCTGGGGGTTGGGCGTAGGCTAAGGTGGAGTACGGATACAATCGCCAAAGGACACACATTAAATTATATATAAAACATTAAATGCAGTACATAGTAAAAACATTACAATTAAATGCAGTGTCATACATGTTCACTGATCAAGTTGTTTTCAAGTTTCAGAAATGACTAATACCTCTTGCGCTCGTAGAAAATTGGCGGTAAAACAAAACATTCGCTGGGCCTCCGCTGTGATTCGCTAATGTCGCAAATGGCGAAAGAAGAGCAAAAGTTGCGATCTTTTTTAAGCTTTTGCGAAAATTATTTGCGAAAAAAAATAAAAGCCGATATTTACATATTGTCAATGCTGTAAGCGGATACGAGCGAAATAGTAATTGAAAATGGACTGGTTCACTAAACTACAAGAATAACGTTCGCTGGCTTCATACAAAAACCGATAAAATTATCACAACCAGTCGATTGATCACGCGTGTACATTGTGAATCACTGATGCTTGAAAATAAGTTGTAAACAAACTTTCTGACGCTCTCCGAGAAGATAATTGATGCAATTAAGTAATAATAGGATTAAGACAACACAGTTTGATATCGGGGTTTAAGTGACAGCTTGATATCGGGTTTTAAGCACTTATACAAACATCGGCGGACGATCAAACAACGAAAATGAAACTATGGTTGATGTTTGTTTTTGTTTGTTGCAAACTTCGTCGGGTGTTGAAAATGAAAGAAATCGTAAGTTATTACACGTTATTTTTAGAAATATATAATATTGTAACAAAAGATGATCAGAACAATGGCCATACTTGATTTAATTACCCTCGACGTATGTTACCTATAGTTGACAATTGCAAAAATGGCTTGTAAACGTCCGCTAGATTTAGATTCCTGTTTGACTCCACCTTCTAAATTTGCCGAAATTCAGAACTCACCTGTTTGAATTTTAAGGATTCGTGGAAAAATGAAAATTCTTGGCTACGCTATGATCCAAAACTGTGACTTTTGTATTAAAGCACAACGTTATAACGTTTTCACTTCTGGGTGTACAATCATTAAAAAAGAAAATGTGTCAAAGCATGCAACAAGTAAAGGTCAAGGTACATAGAGTGAAGTCTTGTTTTAATGCTAATTTTATTTTTAATGTTTAAAATAATATCTTAACAATTTTAATAAAAAAAAATATTTTATATTTTAAATATGTCTGTACTTAAATTATATTTCTTATTTTAAATTCAGACCACATGATGATAAATACGTCTAAATTGAAATATATATATTTTTTTATATATTTTTAAACTTATATATTTTTCATTCTAAATTCAGATCACATGAAGGTAGCCAGTGCGTCAACATGGATGTGGCCCGCCAAGTAGCCATTTCTAAAAGCGAAGCTGCCGTGACTGCTGCCATGGTTAATGTGTACTTTGCGGCCCAGCACAATCTTGCCAGTGTAACTAACTATATTGCAAGTGTATTGTAAGATTATAAGAATAGTTGTTGTTTCTTTTCTTGCAATTAAAAAAATCATTGTTAATAATATTAAATGATATCATAAAAGAAAATTGTTGTTTTTACTTTGATACTGAATTTATCATAATCTGTTTAAGGACCTACATGTAATCAAGAATATTAAAAGATGTTAGTTATATAAACATTAATACAAATAATACTTGTAATAGCTTAATATAAGATAATACTGCTATGATTATAGTTATCATCTTTTATTAAACTATTGGTTTATAATAATTATTAAAGTATTACTTGTATTTATATAATAATGTTGGTATAAATAAAGTCTTTTATAAAAACAAGAGAACCTAAATGAATCAATGCATATATGCCGTTTATTCTGAAAATGGCTTTCAAGTCTTCGTCATTGTATGAAAAAAATGGCTCAAAAATAGGGTCCAACTTTGGCTCTTATTTCTCAAATTTGGCTCCTTTTTTTTTCATTTGGCGAAAGTTTTTTTCATTTGGCGAAAGTGGTTGCGAAAGAAAAAAAAAAACCAGGGGAGGCCCTGATTCGCTTCCCGAATCCCGTCGGCAACTCAAATCATTTCTACCACACTTCATCTAGACTCGATAAATGACAATAAAAGTTCAAATATGTCCTTTTTAGTAGAAGGTAGTACATGTACTGCCACACCGTTTAAATATTTTTCATATCTCGTCAAATCACGCGAAGTTTCATTGACAAAAAACATTCAATGGTAAAAAAATATGTACATACCTCAGTAGACAGCACATTTATGAATTAAAACATATTTTCACAGCGTAAGACAGCATATGTTCTTGAAGTGAAAGAATTGTTACAGTGGGATCTCCTCGTATTTTGGTCAGTTGTTAACGATAAGGCACTTTAAATCTTTGCACAACGGCTGTTGTGCAAAAATCCCGGGTTTTTCCTATGGGCTGGATCGTGACGTTGTGTGGAGAAAGGCACGAATGATAACTCTACGTCACGTGACGGGACTAGCTAGCAGCGTGTCCAGCTAAATCTGGTTGTACACCGAGTTTAATCCACGATCATCAGATAAGTACAACACTGTTGCCGCAAGCGTTACATACTCAGTTGCAAAAGAAACTTGATACTTTGAACATTTTACTTTACACCCTATCCTCTTTATCAAGCGACATTCCCTTATTGATTCGACCTATTGAAAAGCAAATGACAACATGATATTGGCAATGGAATGATAAAAACTTTGGTACCAAACAAGGCATTTTTTAATTTGTCATTCTGAAAAAACTTTATACAATTATATCTAAACAAAACTCAGTGTCCACTTTCTTTTGCAATTGAGTATATATACTACTCCTAGTTTGACAATAAAAACATAAATTGCACCAATTAATCGTAAAACAAAATTATTGAGTGTTATGCTGTTGGTAAAACAAGCCACCGTAGAATGTCTAAGTGAAATATTGGTGCTTAGTAAACTTTGAGTACTATATAAATATCAGGAAATGAACATAGTTACATTGCTTTATCTAGAATACATAGCACTAAATATATAACCTGAGAGCTATATACAAACTTCAAACAAGACCGGAACACATTTCATTCGCACTTAATTTGTTTCCGATCAATGTCTCTGACTTTGTATTTTGTTGTTATTGAATAGTTTTATATGAATTCTATTGAAAGTATTTACATGTAAGTAACTCGAGCAAATTTGTAGTATTGTAGGCGAGATGCACTTTTTGAATTGATGATCAACGTTGAGTAACTTGAACAATGCCCTTGATATCGTTATGGTTCTCAAATCTCTACAATATTATTGTTTTCTACATAAACATTAAAACAGATGTTTTCTTTTTTAAGCTGATGAAATAATATCTAAAATGTTAAATACGACTCGCATTAAAAATGATCTGTTTACTTCTGTTTAATCGATATATCCTTATAATAAATATTTTAAACGTTCATTAATTGGGTAATACCAGAAACAATACATACCGTCACACATTTAGTATCACACAGCATTAATTTTTAGGTATAATTTCAATATTTGGTGTCCGTTTGATAGAAGAATTAAATGATTTAAACAGTAAACTTATCAAATTAAGTATTTGCTTGGGAGATTTGCGTATTGAAATGTAACTAATAATATTAAAAGTGTATCTTTTAGTTTGAGTTATGTGTCGATATTGATCAAAATGGTTGTTTTTTAATCAAATGAATAAGAGGGCTTCTTTGCAAGACATGTTTTCTTAATTTTCACCAGCAGACATGTAACAATTTATTAACACAATGTAACGATAATTATAAGGGATGCCAAACGGTTCTTAATTTTGGATATATAGCTGTATTATTTGACGAAAGGTACTGTATCAAATCTGACGTGTTTTGATTCCAGTCGCTTAACCTCTTAACGTTACTTTTATTGGAACTATTTTAATGTTGATACAATCTTGTTTATGTTAAGTATTTCTTAAGAATACAATAATTGTAAAACGATAAGCAAAATAGTGAACATTTGTCACGCAATCTCGATGTTCCTACATATGAAATAATGCGCAAGATGGAAGAGTATAAATGCTGTTTGTAAGGGCGATTTTCATTGGACGGTATCAGGCTATAACCATTTAAGTAGTAGTATAAGTAGAACAGTGGTCCATCTTGTATTTCTATCTCTACATTCACGTCTATATTGTCGCCAATGCAGAGAATCGGAATATACGACGAGGGACCATTTTATAGCAGTAGTAGTGAGCTCGTTCCATGTTGCAATGCGATTCTTTATATTGACACCAGTGTAAATAATCGGACAACAGCAAGGCATCGGGTTATATCAGTAGTTGTGACCTGGTCCAATGTTGCAATCGGATTCTTTATATTTTTCCTCAATGTAGAGAAATGGATTCCAGCAGGAGAATACGTTTATAGTAGTAGTTGTGAGCTGGTTCCATGTTGCAATGCGATTCTTTATATTGACTCCAGTGTAAATAATCGGACCACAGCAAGGCACCAGATTATATCAGTAGTTGTGAGCTGGTTCCATGTTGCAATGCAATTCTTTATATTGACACCAATGTAGGAATTGGATAACAGCAGGGCACCAGATTATATCCGTAGTTGTGTGCTGGTCCCATATTGCAATCGGATTCTTTATATTGTGATCAATGTAGGAATTGGATAAAAGCATGGCACCAGTTCACAGAAGTAGTTAACTGGACTCCTAACCGTTGTACACCTACAGTCTTTATTGATGTCAATATAGATTGTCGGAGTACAATGGAGTTTACAATAGCTGATTGTGTCCGACCAATGGGATTTCTAGTTACATTACAGCATGAGTCCTCATCCATTATGCAAATTATGAAATATAAATGAAACATCTCGATTGCATGACATAACGGATTGAATATATAACCATTTTATTTACATTATATAAAACAAAAGAAACCAAACTTAAAATCGATTGAATAAACATGATTATATGGTCAAATTAAAATTCAAATAAATATACATTGATTATGAAAGGTTCTTATGATAATGATCAAAATACATTATAATGATTGTAGTGGAAATACATAGATTTCATTTGTAAATGCATTAATTGAATCTAAATGGTTCACATGAATAAGATACGTTTGAGATCCCATTCAGCACACAGTTCACATGAATAAGATACGTTTGAGATCCCATTCAGCACACAGTTCACATGAATAAGATACGTTTGAGATCCCATTCAGCACACAGTTCACATGAATAAGATACGTTTGAGATCCCATTCAGCACACAGTTCACATGAATAAGATACGTTTGAGATCCCATTCAGCACACAGTTCACATGAATAAGATACGTTTGAGATCCCATTCAGCACACAGTTCACATGAATAAGATACGTTTGAGATCCCATTCAGCACACTAACTTCTACTTGTTTTACTGAACGCTACAAGAAGCCCCCTTAATCAATGACGAATCAATACCCATGATTTATGCATTACGTTTGTTCTTTATAAATAATTCATCCGCCCGTCTCCCAAGCATAAAACTTGTTGCTATTAAAATGCATACAAACAAAATCATTTGCTGAATCATTTGCTGAAATGTGCAATATTATATATATAACATTATTAAATATATAAAGCAACACTAATTGTAACACTACAACAAACACATATAGATAGCAAAAGCACCACTAAATTAGAACAGTAACGATATCAAACTAAACAAATCACCACTAAACTAGATGAATGTCAACAAAACAAAACAGACAGAATAAACCACCACTAAATTAGAATAATATCAATCGAAACCAAGCACATAGCATAAACCACCACTAAATTAGAATACTAACAATATCAAACTCTAAATTAGAATATTAAAAATATCCAACAAACCCTAAAACACATAGCTTAAACCTACACTTAAATTGATTTGGTATTGTCTTATTATTGAAAATATATTAGTTTTCCTTGTAAATTGTCATTGATTAAAAGTCGATTTAATCAGCTGAGAAAGTATGCATTCGTTTTTTCTAATCCTTAAAAGAGGACCCATTGTTCAGCAAATATTTGCAGAGTTTTAATACACTTTCAAGATGCATTTCAAGATACAGGTATATCAATGGCATTGTTCAAATCAAGAACCTAAAACCCGATCCCTCTGTTATGAACCTATCTTTCGACCAACTTAAATATAAATACGTTGTACAAGGAGCAGTCAACATATCTTGTTTTCATTTAAGTTACACCAAACGTTCTGTTTAAATTAAACCATGTATTAAATATCCTTGTTTCAATGTTTGTATCACAATCGCGTTGACTGTCCTGTGCTTTTGAGTAATATCAACAAGTCCAATCACTTGAGATTATTTGCAACAACACAATAACATATTTATTGAAAAAAGCGACATAGGAGGACTAACTATCTCCATTACTTTAAACCCCTAGCTCATTCTAATATTTATTTCATTATAATTAGTGTTTTTTCTACTTTTACTATTATCGTTCAAGTTGGAAGTACTATTTATGTTCTGAATAAAAACGTGTAAGCAGCACTCTTATACTACTTCATTAAATTATATTTCTGTTGTTTTTTTCCAGATACGCACGTGGTACATTGATGGTGTAATGGTATTACTGATGATGATCGTGGTGGCTGTTATAAATATTTAAGGTAACATTCCATCGGATAAGTTGGACGTCATTATTATAAAATGTATTGTCTGGTGGTAATACAAACGGAATTCAATTGGCGCTTCAAAATATTTGTTCAACCATTTTTTAGCTCGACTATTCGAAGAATAATAGAGCTTATATACTCGCCTCGGCGCCCAAATTCTAATAGCCCTTAAAATGTCTCATTTCACATCAAATTGTGCGTGTAAGCTGTGTTTACAGGTCTATATCTCTTACATTTCTTGTCCTAGTTCAACTAAAGTTAGGAAATGGATTCCTTATAGTACGTTGTAAAGGGTTGCCAAAGTAATTTTATCTTCTACAAATTATGGACTCCCGTGGAACCCAAATCGTGATGGCCCATAATATGTGCAATGAAGGCAGATCAAGGTTTGCGTGTAAGCTGTTATATCTATGTCTTAAAATATTATTTTTATGTCGCCCAAATTATGGTTTGGGATTTCCTATAGCATTATTCATCTTATTCATACTTTACCCACCCCCGCACCCCACCAAACCCGAAATCTATAAAAAAACAACAAGAGGCCCAAGAGGGCCTGTGGACGCTCTACTGGCTAATATGGCTCTTATGACATCAATGAAGCGAGTGACTATCGTCTTAAAGAGGCAAAATATAGCATTTTTAACTAAATCAAGAGCCATAACTCCGCCATTATTGGTCCGATCTGGCTGGTTTTCCAAGTTGGCCAGAAGAGATAATAAAAATAAAAAAAATAAAAAAAAAGAAATCAAAAAAAAAAAATCAACAAAAAATAAATTAAAAAATTTAAAACAAGCATTTATGTTAAACTGTGACCCCCGGGGCGGGGCCAGATGTGACCCCAGGGTCACAATTTGAACAAAAATGGTAAAGGACCATAAGCTTATAGCAACAGCAAAATATTAAACTTCTGGCTCTTGCAGTTTCAGAGAAGAAGATTTTTTAAGTTTTTCCCTATACATGTCTATGTAAAACATGTGACCATTGGGGCGGGGCTAAATGTGACCCCAAGGTCACCATTTGAACAAACTTGGTAAAGGACCATAAGCTTATATTAAATGTAAAATATCAAACCTCTGGCTCTTGTAGTTTCCGAGAAGAAGATTTAAAAAAAAAAATCCTATATAAGTCTATGTAAAACTGTGACCCTCGGGGCGGGGACACATTTAACCCCAGGGTCACCATTTGAACAAACTTAGTAGAGGACTATAAGCTGATGCTACATGTAATACATAAGAGCTCTGTGCCATGTGGTTCCAGAGAAGAAGATTTTTTTCAGTTTTTCCCTATACAAGCCTTTGTAAAACTGTGACCCCCGGGGTGGGGCCAAATGTGACCCCTGGGTCACCATTTGAACAAACTTGGTAGAGGACCACAAGCTTATAGCAGATTATTATTCCTCTGGCTCTTGCAGTTTCAGAGAAGAAGATTTTTTAAGTTTTACCCTATACATGTCTATGTAAAACATGTGACCCTTGGGGCGGGGCCAAATGTGACCCGAGGGTCACCATTTGAACAAACTTAGTAAAGGACCATAAGCTTATAGTAAATGCAAAACATCAAACCTCTGGCTGTTGTAGTTTCCATCTATGTAAAATGTGACCCCTGGGGCGGGGACAAATATGACCCCAGGGTCACCATTTGAACAAACTTAGTAGACTGATGCTACATGTAATACATGAGAGCTCTGTGCTTTGTGGTTTCAGAGAAGATTTTTTATTTGAACAAACTTGATAGTCTAGGCATTGGCGATCATTTTAAAAGAAAAACTGTTGAAATCTGTCCAGCGGTTCTTGAGAAGAAGATTTTTTAAGGTTTCGACTATATATGGTTATGGCAGCCATTTTGGATGTAGCGCTGACCTAATTTTATCAAATCTAAAAAGCATTTATCTAAGGATCATCTTTGTGAAGTTTGGTCAAAATTTGGCAAGCGGTTTCTGAGGAGAAGTCGTTTGAAGAAAAGTTAACGGACGGACGACGGACGGACGACGGCAGACGGACAACACACCATCCCCTAAGCTCTGCTGGCCCTTGGCCAGTAGAGCTAAAAATTACATAATTCTGTGTTTTGGTCAATTCTTACACATAGCTATGTTGCACCCCCGCAGCCCCACCCGCCCACACTTGAAACCCGATTTTTTTTGTTTTAAATATTAATTTTCTGTGTTAATCGATTCTTACACACTTACACCTACAGCTATATTATGGCCCCCCGATTTTGCCCCCAGCGCCCACTCGAAACCCGATTTTTTTATATTTACTTTTTAGAAATGTCTGTGTTGTTTTAGTCGATTCTTACACACTTGCACGTTTAGCTATCTTATGCCCACACAGAAAGCCGTTTTTTTCATGTTCCATCCGATGTCTACCCCACACCCCACCCCATCTAATTCCACCCCAACCCCAACCTGAAACTCGATGTTTATGTCCCGCCACGAGTGGTGCGGGCATAAAGTGTTGCACTTATCCGTCCGGACGTACGGACGAGCCCTGTTTTTATTTTTTATTTTTTTTACATTCAAGTCTTTTATGTTTTTTTATTAAGTCAATTTCTCAGAAACCAAAAGCCGAACAGTGTTCAAACTTCCTACGTACTTACATCTATGTTCCTACCCAAATCAGGTCAATATAAATGAACTTGGCCTACTTCTTAAACTTTGTTAATTTACTTTGAAGTTTTACATTCAAGTTATTATTAACTCAGCTTCTCAGGTACCAAAAGCCATACAGTTTCCAAACTTCATACACACTTACATCTGTATGACAGCAATATGTTTCTACCCGAATCAAGTCGATATACATGACCTTGACCTACTTCTTAAAGTTTTAATTTACATCAAAGTTTTTCATTAAAGGTTTTTACATCGAAGCTTTTGTTGAGTCCATTTCTCTAACACCATATGCCTTAGAGATTTCAAACTCTACAAATGCTAATAACTACATGACAGCGATATGTTCCAATGAAACGTTGGTCAATATGAATAACCGTTTTCCATTGAAGTTTTAAATGCAAGTGTTTTATTACCTCAGTCTCTCGGATAACAAAGGCCATACAGTTTCCAACTTCATACACACATCTGTATGACAGCAATATTTTCCTACGCAAATCAGGTCAGGTCAATATAAATGACCTTCACCTACTTTTTACACTTCGTTAATTTGCATCAAAGTTTTTCATTGAAATGTTTACATCAACGTTTTTTTGTTAAGTCCATTACTCCCACACCAGATGCCTTAGAGCTTTCAAACTTTATAAATATTGAAACGACATGACAGAGATGTTCCAATGAAAACTGGGTCAATATGAATTAACTTGACCTAGCTTTGGCACTTTGATAATTTACATTGAAGTTTTACATTCAAGTTTTTGTCTCGCCTTTTCCAAGGAAGGCGGCGGCGGTGTCAACATTCAAGTTTTGCGCAGATAACTTTAACTGTTACATTTTCATCACTTTCTTATGAACTAGAATTATGCACTAGATGTTTTAAACCTAATTGATAGCTTAATCTTTGGAAGAAAACATATTCTATTTTGACATAATTGTGTCTTCGGTAGTGCATCTTTTTCTTTTGGATGCCTGGATTTCATCTATGACCTTGACCTACTTTATGGAGATGACAATTTTTAGCTCTTCTGGCCATCTGGCCAAAGGCCTTCATTTTTCATCCGATCTTTACCAAACTTTACCAGATTGTTAATATCAATGAAAGATCGCACAATTTCGAAAACCAGCTAGATCGGACCAATAACAGCGGCCCTTGATTTAGTTAAAAATGCTATATTTTGCCTCTTTAATACGATAGGGCTTTCATTTATTATCTGATCTTTACCAAACTTTACCAGATGTTTTGCCTTTTTTTTTTATTAGTATTTGTTTTTTTTTTGTTTTTTTTTTAATTTTTATTTATTTGGTTTTAATTTTGTTTTTGGTGTTAACGCCGTGTTAGCAGGAAGCATTTCTGTGCCTATTGCATTTTTTTCCCGATTCCTTTATTTTTGATGGAGTTACGGCCCCTAGACATTTTTACATTCAAGTTTTTGTCTCGCCTTTTCCAAGGAAGGCGGCGGCGGCGTCAACATTCAAGTTTTGCGCAGATAACTTTAACTGTTACATTTTCATCACTTTCTTATGAACTAGAATTATGCACTAGATGTTTTAAACCTAATTGATAGCTTAATCTTTGGAAGAAAACATATTCTATTTTGACATAATTGTGTCTTCGGTAGTGCATCTTTTTCTTTTGGATGCCTGGATTTCATCTATGACCTTGACCTACTTTATGGAGATGACAATTTTTAGCTCTTCTGGCCATCTGGCCAAAGGCCTTCATTTTTCATCCGATCTTTACCAAACTTTACCAGATTGTTAATATCAATGAAAGATCGCACAATTTCGAAAACCAGCTAGATCGGACCAATAACAGCGGCCCTTGATTTAGTTAAAAATGCTATATTTTGCCTCTTTAATACGATAGGGCTTTCATTTATTATCTGATCTTTACCAAACTTTACCAGATGTTTTGCCTTTTTTTTTTATTAGTATTTTTTTTTTTTTTGTTTTTTTTTAATTTTTATTTATTTGGTTTTAATTTTGTTTTTGGTGTTAACGCCGTGTTAGCAGGAAGCATTTCTGTGCCTATTGCATTTTTTTCCCGATTCCTTTATTTTTGATGGAGTTACGGCCCCTAGACATTTTTTTTAACATTTTTGTCGGCGCTACTCCTAAATGCCTTGTTGGATTTCGTCGAAACTTTGCAGGAAGCATCGGTAAGATATCTAATTGTACATATCGCGCTTTTTTTCCAGTTTGCTGATTTATGACGGAGTTATAGCACTTTGACATTTTTACTTTAAATTTCTTATCGGCGCTACTCCTCCTAAACGGCTTGTCGGATTTCTACAAAATTTGGCAGGAAGCCTCAGTATGATGTCTAGTTGTGCAAAGCATGGTATATCAATGAAATTTTGGACAAGTTCGAAAACCAGCTAGATCTAGTTAGTAACCACAGGTTATGGCCCTTGATTTGTTGAAAAATGCTATATTGTATTTTCCTTTGTTAAATCTGTAGTTACTTCATTTTTTTGTCTGATCTTTACCATATTTGTTGTAGAATGGTAATATAAATGCCCCCACACATTTTTATATGAAATTTCATTCATAGAAGAAAGTGAGACAAATTAAAAAATACCCATGCCATACTAGACACAGTAGACTTATTGCCTATGATTACCAGGTGAGCGATCTAAGGCCATCCTATCCCTGTTGTTTTTGCAATGTTTTAAAAGAAGTACTGATGGGCATTTTATGTCGACAACCCTTGATATAAGAACCGTTTTAGCCAGTAGAGCATCCACATGCCCTCTTGGGCCTCTTGTTTTTAATAGAATGGCATTTTCTTTTTGAACAAATGCACTTAAATGTCATCTCAGCAAACTCCATTGTATTTAGTTACTAAAATGTTTACAAACTTTTATTTAAGCATCATTGAACTTTTTTTTTTTAAATCCAGCCCCAGTTAGGCGAGACATGTGAATCCGCGATTTCTTGTTTATTAACTCAGTTTCTCAGATACCAAAAGCCATACAGCTTCCAAACTTCATACACACTTCTGTATAACAGCAATATGTTCCTACCAAAATCTGGTCAATATAAATGACCTTGGTCTACTTTTTACACTTGGTTAATTTACATTAAAATTTTACATTCAAGTTCTTTATGATGTCCATTACTCTGATACCAGAAGCAGTACGTCCCATTTTTACATTCAAGTTTTTATTAAGTCAATTTCTCGGATTCTAAAATCCAACAGTTTTCAAACTTCATAAACACATCTACATGGCATCAATATGTTCCTACCCATATCAGGTCCATATAATTTGGCTTTTAATCTTTTAATATTACACAAAATTTTGTTACTCTATTTTGTAAGCAACCGATAACCATTCTATACATACACCGGCTACGTCACAACTGACGATAGGCCTCTATACTAAGACGCATCACAGCAAAATATGGCTTTTGTCTACCTCCGCACCGCATTACCGCTATTGCTTATTCCGCATTAGCGCAAGTGATTATTTTGTATAATAAAATCGAAGTACGTAGTCCTATCCGATGTCAATTATTTTCAAAGTATGCTATAATAACAGTGACCGAGGTGAGGGATCGATGCGCTAAGGTATAATTTATCTGACTGACATACTTTTTCAGTAAATAATACTTTAAATAAGATATATGCACCAAACTTCCAAAGGTGTGATAGCGGGTCGAATCCGCAGGTAGGTGTCAACAACATGCTTTATCGTCAATGGAAACTAAAATAGGCGTCTCTTTCTCTTTTAACGTGGTTTGCTGAACAGCATATTGTCTGTTCTTTGATTTAAAACCGCTCTGATTTCTATGGGCCTAAAAATAAGGAAGTTATGTCAGTTTTATGATATGTTCTACCCCACCACCTTCTTTTTACATGGCCCAATAGGGCCATATTTAATATTGTAAAAAACTAACAAACTCTTCTTCGGAAATGAGGCTGCCATGACATTAAATTAACATTGATTGTGTTCAGTATCAGTAGAAAGAAATGGAAATAACTCATTCTTCATTATACCTCCTACACAGTGATAATGTGCATGCTACACAGTGATAATGTGCATGTACCTATACTTGCTATGTATTTTATGTTTTAGCATCTGCATACCCTAGTTAAGTATAGCAAGAAACCAGGACAGATACTCATAAGGTGATAACAGCAGTCTGCAGCTAGCATTTGTGCCAGACCATAAAGGAAGTGGGACATAGTCATGACCTCTTGCTGTCACATGAAACTATCCATCTTGCAAGTGTGTATTTAAGTTCTGCATTTGCGATTGGATAGTGATTTGGGATAAGCATGTTATTTCTACAATCATGTATTTCATCACTTACATCTGCCCATGGATTTCCCATCACATAGAAGACAGAACAGACTTTCATGACAATTGTAAGTATTAACTAAAGTATATCCTACAAACACATATTATGTTGGGGCCTTCTTAGATCAAGTTATTAAATTGCTTAAACATACAAAAACTGATTTTATTTCTCAACAGAGCAAGCCTAAATCATTTTATGCAAAAATTAAAAAAAAAGAAAAATGGTGTAACATATTACCATAATGGCATTCTATATTTTCTGTAACCCCCTGAGCAATGTTACCACCATATAAATTAACTGTGTTTAACACACGGCAATCTTGAAGCTGCTTAGCATCAATCAATTCACGTCTGACATAAAATTTAATTAAATTTTGAGTTTTAATTGGCAACCAAAGGTTTACCAATAATATAGCTGCAATATTGCCAATAGTTAGTATATACAAAAACAAAGTCAATTTGATTACTATAAATGACTGAACAATTGCATATATATGGAAAAAGTATATATTATATAATAAAAAAACAAGATTCCCATGTGTCCCTTTAAATTTACAATTGGGATTATCCAACGACTTCAATGCTTTCAGGTGTGAACTGCCATCCAAAGCTGACAGAATACTATCAGTTACACACAACTGTTTAAACATACAAAGGATATTTATATATTATTTTTTTTACAGCTGTTTTGTAGTTGACATCGTCTTTGTTCTTTATCTAAACCCATTTCACAGCAGTCCAGATGATATGTAAATGTTGCAGTCACATGATGTTTGTGTAATTATCCAATGCAGGTTTTAAATGCCTGACAGAAATAATATACATGTCAAGTCATAGAAAACCATTTAAATATATACATAGGATAAAGACCCTTTCTCTTCTTGAGGAGTGTTATTCTGTAGTGACATCTCATCTTTGCTCAAAAGGTTCTAGGTCCAGTCTCCATTTTGTATCTAGATGTAAATGGAGGATGAGCCTGGTATGTTCATCCCTGTCTGGCGCCATATAACCTTTCTTTTGTTGGTGCGCTGTAAAATCCCAATTCAACTTTGCTCATATGATGGATTAAAGATGCTGGTTCCAATATCCCATACCAGCTGTAAGGATCCAGGGCAGGACAATTCCACTTGTCTGCTCATCATGCCTCATGGTGAGTGAATATGTTATAATTGTATCCAAACATACCAAAATATCAATTAATGAAGTCGATAAAAAGAATGCAATGAATGCCTTAATTCAGGGAATGAAAAAAGTAACTATCTGTCAAACTCAATGATTTTTAGCTTGACTGATCTCTGCTTTTGCCGTGGTGCGGCGTCCGTCGTCTGTCTGTAAACTTATATTTGTAGCGACTACTCCTCTGAAACTACTTAATGGATTTTCATGAAACTTTACAGAAATGTTGCCCATAAAGTCTAGTTGATCCTAGCAAATATTCATGTTGCTTTTTACTGTATGATGCTGTTCAGCAAAAAAGTATATGCATCACGGTTTGTGTATACTGATGAAGTAGATAGTATGACAGATAAGCTCAATTAACTCAGCTGGTAGGTAGAGTATCGAAAGGTAGTCCGAAAGTAGGAAGAACGAAAAGGTCCCGGGCTGAGTCCCGATTCGGCTGCACATTTGTCTAGCTTTCATGACGGTGAGTGGTTCAGCCATTGTCAATCCAGACTGGATCATGACTAGATAGCATTTCGAAGTTCGGTCCATATGTCATATCTGTCTGGGAACGAATTGAAATGTGTTGGGGGTGGAGGTGGTATGTCACGATTCATACACTTACATGTAATGTCATGGCCCCCATTATCGTGGTATATCGTAGTGAAACGTGAACTGCGCTACAACCATTTATAATTGTTCTCGATTTCAATGACCATTGACAAAATTGTCTCCGGTGAATCACTTTTTACCGGATGTCGCGAACTATTCCGATTTGGTCGGAAGATTCCATTATGGATAGAGTGTCCCCATTATCGTGGCAAGTCGAAAAATGATCCAATTATAGGAAGTACGGTATGTGCTACACAATGCCTTTTTATGAATACCCCTTCAGAAGAAAGGAATAATCCGAACAGGAGCAGCGTCTGAATTATGGGACAACAGATGGATGAATGTAAACACGAAGTAACTTTGTTATGGGGATATATATGAGGTAGAAACATTGTCCAAACTTAAAAATAGTTGTTCTTTAACAGATTTTTTACTTTTTTTAATACTTTAGGAAAACTGATGCAGTTGATTTAACTTTTATATTCCAACAGTGTTGGGGATTCCCTTCTGGTAAAAATAGCTCACGAGCTGTGACGTCAATCATCGTCATATATCATAAATAACGCGTGTAATGACGTACCACGATAATGGGAACACCACGATAATAGGGGTCATGACGTTAGACTTGCACATGCTGCATATATCAGACATGAACTGTGCTCTTCCTATTTCATATTAGATTATTTTATCAACCTATCACACATATTTTTAAATCATTATATTTTCGCTTTCAACTGGATGCATTTTATGACAAGTACACCGGTATATAGATGAGCGAGCATAGCCTGTACATGTAGCAGTGGGAGTAAATAAGCACTAGGTTTATCAGACTTCTCTGACGGCTCTCATTTCGACTACTTTCTAAACGGTAAACAGGTATCACATATAAAAATGTTTGGCATATCCTTGGACAATTGTACATTCAAAACTGACAGTAAATCATCATATATGCATAATGCAGTCAATATGGAATCGGGACACTTCGGCACCTGGTCACTGCGGCACTTACTTTAAAAGTCACTTCGGCATTTACCTATACCATTTCGGCCTTTTAATTTGGTCACTTCGGCACTTAAAAAATATGGTTCGCATGGCTACATTTTTTAAGCTTCTTACATGTCCTGACGTACTTTTATCACATGCTAGACATGACTTTACCTTCTTGACAGGCATAGCAAGTATCGGTTTATAGGCAAATGCCATTTTGAAACAAATTACCTTGTAAATTTAGAAAAAAATTAGAAAAATCACTGGTCGCGAAATTACAAAACCTTCTAACGCCGCCATTGTGAAAGTAGTTCAATCCCGACATGCCTCGCGCTGAAGTACACAGGTCAGAAGCGCAGCGAACCTGGCGGACACAATGACCGATAACCCTTTAACGGGGCATTCGGGTCACTTGGACACTTGGACACATTTTCTAGTTTATATTTATATTCTATATTTTGCCAATGAAACGTGTACACAGCTCTCGTATGCTTGTTATTAATTATAGTTTTATTTATTTTCAGATACTCACCTTGTGAAATACTGAACTGTTGACTGGTATTATTGCTGATGATCGTGATGCTGCTCTAAATATTTAAGGTAACATTCCATCAGAGTAGTTAGAAGCTATTATTATTAAAGGTATTGTCCGGTGATCATAAAAACGGATTCCAATTTGCCGATTTTTCTATCTTATCCACCCATTCGATTTTTCTTCTACATGAAACTTTACGAGAACGAGTAATTTCAGCGTAACATTTAACTTGCTGCAAAATCCAACAGATGTCCAACAGAGGATATCTGTTGTTAGCTCGCCTAGCCCTAAAATTAGTTGTTTTGAAACATTTGCATAAACGCCATCTCGTCGTAGATAAATACTTTTCAGATTACACATTAACTTTTGCGTTTATGTCGCCGTCTCGGGAACTGTAAGCACATCATCGTTCATATATATACTTTGTAATTATTTGTGTCTTAGGTACTACTTCCCCACATGGTATGGCATTTGGGGTATGACCTTGACCCTCTTCAACAGCACTTTTTATGTTTACGCCACCTGCTCAGCAATAATATACACTAGACGTTTCAAACATAGTTTATATTGTAAGCGTTGCAAGACAAACTGCTCTATATTGACATAGCTGTGTCTTGGGTAGTGCATCTTTTTGGAAACTTGTGTTCCATCTATAATATTGACCTACTCTTTTTACTGCATTGTTGTTATGGTTTCTAACAGAATGGACTTAACATGTCATATCAGCCAAATGGAAACTCAGTTTTGTATGTAAACTTGTATCTCCAAAACTTCCTTACACAATGCATTCTGACAGCATTACAAGACAACATCATGCAGCCAGGTTCGATAACTCATGTTTTTTAACAAAATTATACATGTAGCACCTTGTATACGTTCAACGTTTGTTTAAAGTTTTGTATGTATTTATATATCAAAAACTACTTTAAATAATGGATTGAAACTACAAGAATGTATTCAACATCATTAGACATTATCATAATTATACAGCCGGGTTCTACAAATCTTGCTTTTAGTCTTAACAAAATGATGGCCCCTTTCTTACTTAGAAAAAAGGGTTAGTACTAATAAAATTAAAAAAAATAAACACCCTGCCCCAAATGTTACTATAATTTTTATGAGATTCTAACAATAATTTTATATCGGCCCGAGTTTGTATTCCCGCCCCGCCCCGCCCCCCCCCCCACCCCCACCCCACCCCACCACACCCCACATAACTTTAGCCTTGTTTTCTGATGGTAAAAACTGGCTATATAATTTATTATTCTCTGAAAAATCGACAGCTCTTGTTAGTTTTTTTGCATTATATCAAAGAATCTTCTTAAATAATTCGATGACACATCACACACGCATTCACTTTCATATGAAGAACGCGGAGAAAAATGCCTTAATTCTATTTGATAATTTAGGCATAATTAAGCATTTCACTTTTGCTTCCAAATAAATATACAGGTTCAAAAGTCGAGCGTCTGCTTGTTCTGTAGGCGAGACGTTTTAATCCGCGGATTGCTCGTTTCTTGCATCAGTATCTAAAACGAAAATTTTGATTTCGGTCAATGGGTTTATTAGCACTTGTTGTATAAATTCATATAACAATTATGGTGTTATTAAAAAATATGGCCCATTTTGTACTTATACATTTTGTTTTGTATGTAAGGTGGTTCGAGTTTAGTATGTAAACTTGTATTAAAAAACCGGCTACTGCATATAATAGATTACAACTGCACACATGTCTTTGGCATGGTTAAACAACTTTCGAGAGCAAGTTTCTATAACAAATAATTTTTGTGTCGCCTTTTCAAAGAAAATGCGATACATAGGGATCACTTTGTCCGTCTGTCAGTCCGTCCGTCAGTCCGTCATGAAAACTTAACGTTGGCTATAACTTTTTCATTTCTTGATATTTCTTCATGCAACTTTCAATATATACTCATCTAACATCGACATGACCATACTAAAATACAAAGGTCAGGGTCAAACTGAAGGTCATTATATGGGTTAAATACTCATTTTCTTCACAAAAACTTAACGTTGGTTATAACTTTCCCATTTCTTGATATGTTTTCATCAGTATTTCAATATATACTCATCATGATAACATCGACATGACCATACTAAAATGTAAAGGTCAAGTCACACTGAAGGTCATTTTGTGGGGTTTTATACATTTATTCTTCACGGAAACTTAGTCAGGCGAGTTTGTCAATGTCATTTATCTGGGTCCAAAAAACCTTATTATACTGTCAAAACGCTGACAAGCGACACACGTGTTCCGCGGAACACACATATAGTTCCAACATGAATCTACCATGTTTTTAATGGTATACATTTGATTCATTTTTCAATGTGCAAGTGGTTTGGTTTTTTCGAACTATTATAATGAAAAGTTTATTTTTCTATCAAATTTTGCATTTGATTTAAATGGAAATTAAATGTAATGGTCATTTTCTCATAAATTTCTCTAAATGTTGGCTATGTTATCAAAACTGTACTGAACCAAACAGCTAACACACCAGTAGACCATACCTTTAATATCTCAATAATAACAATCAATAAATCAAAACAAATTTCATTCTGAACGAGACAATAATCTTGTCGGTAAGGACTGTAAATTTAAAAAAAAATCATTCAAATTACCTGTCTCTAACGGTACCAGCCGGCATATAATAAGTTCATACATTAAAGGTATTGTCTACTGGTGCGTTACCTGTTTGGTTCAGTATATTATATATATTACATGGTGTTAGATGTATACTAAGAGTAAAACATAAATTTAGGAATTCATTTTAGGATTTTTCAGTAAACGTTAAGGTATACATTAAATGGGTTTTAACGTAATGCAATGGTATTACAACAATGGGTAAAGAGAATTATGGAGGATACTGTATATGTGGTCACAGTGCATGGGTGCCTGTTTGAATGTAGATAATTATATGAGAAAAAAACTGTTAGTGCAAGTAAAATGAAAACTATTATGAAGCATATTTAAAATAAGTAATTTACGCGGGCTGTTTAATTTGAGTAAATGCGAGAAACGTTGGCATAACCTGTGCTCGAATCTCTGCATTACCGTAATACTATTTAATGGATACTTCATTGCAATATGTTGAATCCAAGGCCCCATCATCAATAAAACAATACCCAAATTGTCGATGGGCCAATGAAATAGCTAACTTAACTATAGGAACTGGAAACTTTGAGTTGAATGAAAATCGATTACATGATATTCATCTTCGCCGTCGACTCTTTTGGATGGTTAAAATTGTGTACTATTGATTTTATGAATATTTGAGTTCTGCTCAACCCGGGGCTAGAGGGCATGAGCGGTAGCTAGCATATTTCACTACCGCACATGAACAGTCTCAATCAAACCGAGACTGCAATATTTCTAATGTGTCGTGCTCGGCCGTTTCCAAAGGTCCATTATCATACTATTTTCTATTGTTATGGCTTGCTCATCTTAATGTCCTTTATAATTCACTACTACTTAAGCTGTTCAAGGGTTGAACAACATCATTCATCAAACAGTTAATCCCGAAAATCGTTTTTAAACGAAACATGATAAAGAATACAGAAAAATACCCAAGGGTCCGTGTAAAAAGTATGCATTGCATTCGACATTGAGTATATCCGCCTCTATTAAACAATTAAGCCCATTTTTATTAAATGTGTGATATTGTAATTTTTGGCTCGAATTTAAATAAGGTTTTTGGATTTTAATGTTTAAAGTCTGTATATTCACACGGATTCTTCAGTTTCCAGCTTGTCGTAATGCATGTTATTAAATATTACATAAGTTTTATATTGTTTTGTAGGTTCTTCAGATGGGCGTCAAGCTGACCTTGATTGACGATGTGCGTTTGTCTTCTGGGATCAAGAAGAGTATCAATCCGCGATTATAGACCGTTTATTTGAACATGTGTACATTATTGTAAAGTATAGAACTTCCACAGACATACATTTCGTAAATATACTGAAGCGAAAAAGATACGCAACTCGGGAATTTACGCTACAATATGCTCCTGTTAATCAAATAGTGCATGGCTACGTAAGACCTTTCTCTTAGGAAAACAAGACTTAAAAAAACACATAACACAAGAAATAGTATTCCTTCAAAGTTTCATTATTGACAGAGTACGCGTTTGGCTCAAGCAAGTGAGCAATCTTAGGATGCAGCTCTTTACGTTAAATACAGCTCTGAACTGGCTCAATGTTTAACATTTATAGATTTCTTGTTACAAAGTGCACTGTGATTAAAACGTTCTACGTCACAGTTGGGTCCTTTCTCTCAAAACATCTTGGGATTTCTTTGGACTTACGTGCTGATACAACCATATTGGACTCGCCGCTACCACCACCCGTTAACTGCCCTAAACCACACACCGTGTCTTTAGTTATTAAATATCCACTTTTTCATTTGTTAATATTGCTCATGGATATAACTTTTTATGCTAACATGCTATTTATGTATACACTACTCAAATTTTATAATCGGTCACTTTTCAAAGAATTATATATTGTTTAATAATTCATATTTTCATTTGAAATTTAACAGGCGTCGTTTAACAAATACGCTAGCGATTTATAAAACTTAATCAGCCTTGATTGGATTAAATGAAACCTTGTTGATAAACTTAATAAAATATTGGTATATGTTACGGAGTTTTCCAGTTTTTAGTATTCGTGTTATTTTCAAAATACCTGGGTGACCGATTATAAAAGTTGAGTAGTGTAGTTTACATGTATAAAGAGAGAGCACACTTTCTAGAGAGCACACTTTCTCTGATTGTATATCAGGAGTATAATTTGTTGTTCACTGAAAAAACGAATAGTCGAGCTGCGCTGTTCTCAGACAGCTATTGATGTCACAATAAAGCAGATAATGATTATTTTAAACAAATGTAATTGAAGAATTGTTTACTAATAGGCGATAGTTAAAGATGATTTAAAATTATGAAATTAAATGTAAAATAAAACTCTTCGACTATTCGTTGCACAGAATTGTGTGTTAAAATGCATGGAAAAAATGATGGTCAAAATGCCCGTTTTTTTTTAAATGTCCTGTTGTGGTTGCCGGGGTAGAATACAACCACTGCAATCTCGCAAACACACCGTCCGTCACATGCAGAGTGGTAGGACCAGTCAATTGATATTCATTTTGTTTTTTATCATGCTATTCAAGGTCTGTATCATGACTCCGCGTATGCAAACGTGGAAAAATGGCTCCATCGTAAATGGAGTGAATGTGCAGCAACTTGGCAGTTCTGCAGGAAAGGAAGTTCTAGGCCCATTCTCCTTATTTTATCTTGATGAAATGGAGGATGAGAATTGCCCGTTCATTCCTGTAAGGCGCCATATAACCTTTCATGTATTGGTGCGCCTTAAAGCACAATTCAGTTCAATTCTTCGAATGTATTTTTGTTCTAATACCATTTATAATGTGTGGATTGTAATACCCCGTGTACATGTACGTAATGTTGCTGCTAGAATTTGCATTTGCGTAAATAAGAAACATTACATTTAAAAACGAAAATGAAATAAAACCATATGCGTGTAATCAGTCATTTCTTGTAATTCCGAACGAAGATGGAATTATTGTAGGGATGAACAAGAATAGGAATGAGATGCATCACTACAGAAATATTATGCCTAAGTTCCGTTACGGCTAATGAAGATCTGGGTATGAACCTTGTATATTTACGTAAATTAGCGGAAAGGCACTGTCAAACTTGATCTTTGGAGATCGCTGAGCCCGATACTTATATTTAATTATCGGTGGTACTTTTTCATTTCTTTTTGTTTTCTTAATTTTCGATTCAGTGATTCCACTACTCTGGCCGATTAAAGGCTCTGGGTATTGTTTAACCACTTATAGGATATGTTGTCTGCTTTTTAATTTAGTCTTTTGACTGTTACTTGTGATATGCAGACTTCATAACCGCTGCTCCCAACTAAATTCCATTATGTTTATTTCGCTTTTCGGGGCATTTAATTTTATTAGATACTGGGCCATACGCCGTACGACATGGGGAAGAAAGATACTCCATGTCCACCGCCATATGCATGCCATCTTCGGGATGGTTAAAATGTTGTACTATTGATTTTATTAATATTGAGTTCTGCTCAACCCGGGGCTAGAGGGCGTGAGCGGTAGCTAGCATATTTCACTACCGCTCATGAACAGTCTCAATCAAACCGAGATTGCAATATTTCGTATGTCGTTTTCGGCCGTTTCCAAAGGTCCATTATCATACTCTGTTTTGTAGCAAGCGTCCTTAATAATACATTTAAAAACGAAACTGAAACAATACGTGTGTACGGCAATCATTGATACAATATCCTGCATTCCGAACGAAGATGGAATCATTCGAGGGAGTCGGACGAACACATAAAGGAATGAGACACTTCATTACAGAAATGTTATGCTTAAAATCAGTAATGGGTAAATTGAGTCTGGACATAAACACTTGTATTTTACGTAAATTAACACAAACCATGGTCAACCTTTCTAGCATGCCTCCTTGATTACTCACTAACCTTTCACTATTATTTTTTAACCTTTGATGCCAACCATAATACATAACCTATATCCATATAAACCCTATATTATAAGCCATATAAATCTCTTATCTATATGATGATAACCTATAATCCGGTATAATACTAATCCCTGGATTTGATTAATAATCTTTGTCGGCTAACACACATTAGGAAGGTTGACATGGTGAAAATCGCTGGTACTTCATCGATTTTCGGATTCCGGAATCGAAAAGAGATGGGCAGTTCCACTTTTCCATCCATCCATGCAGTTTGGAATGTTAATGGATTTGGCGAATGGAATGGGTGCATGTTTATGAGGAATTGGCCAATGAGGTGGGTGCGGGCAGAAATTAAATGCCTATGTTATTTGCATACCTGGTCATGGTATTTAACTACCTGTACACATTATATGTATATAATGTGTAGATTATGCTACTCACAATATTTTGATATCAAGACGGGTTTCCGTGGCCGCGTGGTTAACGTCTCTGACTTGAAATCACCTGCCCCTCACCGCTGTAGGTTCGATCCCTCAGGGGCCTAGGAATCTTTATGTGAGGAAGCTATCCAGCTGGCTTGCGGAACGTCGGTAGTTCTACCCAGGTGCCCGTCCGTGCACGAAAATTGCCCGGAGGGGCACCTGCGCTCTTCCTCCACCAATGGAAGCTGGAAAGTCGCCATATGACCTTAGCTGTTGGTGCGACAATAAAATCCAATTCAATCAATCAAGACGGGTTATTTAAACAAAACTTGCATAAAACTATTTTATACATATTTTTCTTTTTACTTTGAAATGACTGGCTCAACCTAGAGTGATATCAGGGTACGGTATTGAGTTCTAATTCCTGCTAGATTATCTGTATTGTACACTTTTTAAAAACATCTCCACAACTTTTTTTTATTTTAGCTCTATGTGATATACTGTAAGTTTCATGTTATTTTTTTACTTATCCTACTTTTAACTTTGCTATTTGCTGAGAATGCATTCCCCTTAAATGTAAATTGTTCATTCTATACTTACAATCGTTTTATAAATTGTATATGGAATTTAAGATTATATATGCTTGCACATTCATAGAGATAAAATATATTTCATCTGTTTATGCGACCTTGTTCAATATATCTAGAAACAGGGACATCTATTATTTCTATCAACATAAACATGTGTTTTATATACGTTGTTTGGGATACTTGGCATTGTTGAATGTTTGAAACTCATGACGTTCTACTTAACTTGCATTGTTGCAATTATTAGTACTAATTATTAGAATAGTTCAAAGCCATATTATTAGCGGTTGTCTGCGGTCTTGTCTTGTCGTGCACTCAATGGTTTGTTCTCTTGTTGCTCTGGCTTCTGCCAAGTCATCGAGTACCCTCTTTGTTGCTTTCTAGGCTATTGTTTTTGTATTTATGTATACACGAGAATCTTTATGTTTTACTTATATTGCCTATTAATCCGAGCAAGATAACTTGAATGGGTTGAGTTAACTTTTGAAGTAGAAAACCCTATCATACGACATTTCTATTTCAAATTCCAACATTTACCTGCTGGGATAGATTATAGGAAAATAATAATCGAGATGGTACTCGTATGGTTCTTTTGACGAACGAGTGGATGCAAGCGAGTGAAAAGACGAAACGCGCCTAGCATTGAGTGAAGGATTTCCGTATAATTGAACCCAGTAATACAATAATCTCTTCATTGATGTTTTTTAGGAGTTAGTTATTAGTATTATGATTTTTTTCGCACAAAATATTGTGTTCAATACATTCATCGTTCGTATTTTACACGTATACTATTATATTAAAAGTAATGAAATAAAAAATCTTTAAAATCAACTGATTACGGGAAATGCATTATGTAGATGAATGTTTGACCTTCTTAGTCTGGATTATACGTCCAGCTGCTTCCAGCCCAAAACTATTGAGTATAAAAAACAACATGCTCTAAGAAACACGATAAAACAAGTCATACACGGTAATATACTACTCAGAATATGCTAAGAATCACTTTTTTGCTGTCTAAATAAATATCTTGCTGAAATAAATAGCATTATTTCTATTTTAGATGAAATTATTTAGGGAAGTGTATGGTCATGTGATCCCATGACTTGATTCAAATTGTGGAATTGTTGAAGTATCGATGAAATTAATATCGTTATTGTGAATTAATTTCTAATACAATTATATGGAAGAATAAAAGTGATCCTTAGGCTATTTCTCAGAATTAAAAAAAAACATGCACTTACCAGGCACTCGATCTAATACAAGCATACAAAACATGGTACCACGCACTCGATCTAATACAAGCATACAAAACACAGAACAGGGCATACTGGTACCACGCACTCGATCTAATACAAGTATAGAAAACACAGAACAAAGGCAAGGATAAATAGAAGCAAAGTTTGCGTTACCTGAAACATAAACACGTGCATTACCAATTATGTTTGTTTCAGTTAGAGGTGAAATATATGACGAGAGATGGGGGATGTTTTTTCTAGAGCTGGTACTCGAATTCGCCACTATGCTTTCCTCTTTAATTTGTTCGATGATCATTTTATTATCTTTTTTATTATCATTTTGTTTTAACATTTTATTATCTTTTTTATTATCATTTTTTTTAACATTTTATTATCTTTTTTTATTATCTTTTTTATTATCATTTTGTTTTGAATTATCATTTTGTTTTGAATATTATCTTTTTTATTATCATTTTTTTTAACATTTTATTATCTTTTTTTATTATCATTTTGTTTTTTATTATCATTTTGTTTTGAATATCACTTTATCTTTTTTATTATCATTTTGTTTTAACATTTTATTATCTTTTTTTATTATCTTTTTTATTATCATTTTGTTTTGAATATCATTTTATTATCTTTTTTATTATCATTTTGTTTTGAATATCATTTTATTACCTTTTTTATTATCATTTTGTTTTGAATTATCATTTTGTTTTGAATATCACTTTATTATCTTTTTTATTATCATTTTGTTTTGATTAACATTTTATTACCTTTTTTATTATCATTTTGTTTTGAATTATCATTTTGTTTTGAATATCACTTTATCTTTTTTATTATCATTTTGTTTTAACATTTTATTATCTTTTTTTATTATCTTTTTTATTATCATTTTGTGTTGAATATCATTTTATTATCTTTTTTTTTATCATTTTGTTTTGATTATCATTTTATTATCTTTTTTATTATCATTTTGTTTTGAATATCATTTTATTATCTTTTTTATTATCATTTTGTTTCGATTATCATTTTATTTTTATTTTTTTATTATCTTTTTTATTATCATTTTGTTTTGAATTATCATTTTGTTTTAAATATTATCTTTTTTATTATCATTTTTTTTAACATTTTATTATCTTTTTTTATTATCTTTTTTATTATCATTTTGTTTTGAATATCATTTTATTATATTTTATTATTATCTTTTTTATTATCATTTTGTTTTGAATATCATTTTATCTTTTTTATAATCATTTTGTTTTGATTATCATTTTATTATCTTTTTTATTATCATTTTGTTTTAACATTTTATTATCTTTTTTATTATCATTTTGTTTTGATTAACATTTTATTACCTTTTTTATTATCATTTTGTTTTGATTAACATTTTATTACCTTTTTTATTATCATTTTGTTTTGAATTATCATTTTGTTTTGAATATTATCTTTTTTATTATCATTTTTTTTAACATTTTATTATCTTTTTTATTATCTTTTTTATTATCATTTTGTTTTGAATATCATTTTATTATCTTTTTTTATTATCTTTTTTATTATCATTTTGTTTTGAATATCATTTTATTATCTTTTTTATTATTATTTTGTTTTGAACTATCATTTTGTTTTGAATATCATTTTATTATCTTTTTTTATTATAATTTTGTTTTGATTATCATTTTAATATCTTTTTTTTTTATTATCATTTTATAAACATTTTCCTTTTTATCTTTCTTCCTGAACAATAAAGTATTTTTCCCTCATTCGCAGATTATTGCAATAGTTATTTCATTATTTAGTAATTTTGCTTTCGGGCATCAAATCCCGGTTGTTGATCAACTGCCGAACCAATATTTTCTATTTTTTAAGAATTGTATATTGATACCTGTTTATTTACATGTCATTTAACCGTCTCGGAATGTAATATTTTTCTGAAAATGAAACGCATTTTATATCACCAATGTGAATGCACTAAATCACGATTTTAGATTAAAAGTAAAGTCTAAAATGTGTTAAACATGCAAGTTTGACCGCTTTATTCCAGATGTTCAGTCTCCTTTTAACCTCTTACTGAATATCGTTTGAAATTCAACTAACTATACTGAAAGAAATAAGTTTAGCAAGTAAATATGGATATCTAGCTTAAATAAATATATTGTAATTTTGAAGTATTTGAAAACTTTGGAATGCCATAGGATGTTTTTCATGTTATTTGTGTTCCAGTGTAAAAGCATATTTCATATTGAAAACAATGCAGTGTATATAATCCATAATTATATTAATTATATTGTTCAGGACCTCTGCCACGCATAGTCTAGAACATGAGCAATGGGATTTACCGTTATTTACCTGTTAAACATTTCTTTCAGTATATAATCCAGTGATACATTATTATTTAGACAATTTCTTTTGAAAATGCAGTTGTAGTGGTAATGCTAGTAAAACATATGCCCCTTTTGATATTTAACACACCTTTTATTAGTAATTGGTAAATAGGGATTGAATTCTATGTTGTGCTGGTTTTATTATGCTTTGAAAATGGTAAATATTTCAAAATTCCCTACGTGTTGCTAAACTTATTTTACATAGTATATGCTGGCATATGTTAGAGGAACACCGCCTTGGAACGGTCGGTAGCAAAAAGGTCGCTGGGGGTTTAAACCAGGTTCTAGGGTGCTCCAAACCTAACTCTTGCCCTACTGTCATTGCCAATATTTGGGACAGTGTAAAAAAAAAGATCTCCACCCTAAACATTTATACAAAAGCCTTGAAAGCCACAAACATCAAACGTCACCGTCCTTTTGTATATCTTTAATATCGTAGGTGCATTCTCATGAAACCGTTCTATTAACTAGCGATGACCTCAATTTAACCTGATAATTTATTGTTTTACGCATCGTCATAGTTACAATGTCGTTCCATTTCAAAGAACTGAAATATAATGTTACGTTATGTTGCTCAAAAATATTGTCTTTTATATATCTTTTATACATTCGTAGTCTATTTTACTCGTATACTGAATAGAAATAAAATCTGACAAATCAACTGATTACGCACAATGCAGTATGTTGGCATAATTAACAGAGGTCACCGTTTCTACATATATTGCACTATGCCACATCAATACATGAATTTCCCCGTGTGGTTGCCGGGGTAGAATACAGCCACTGCAAAACCATCGTCACATGCAGAGGGGTAGGAACCCCATACATAGTAATGTTGTCATATTTTGTTCATGCTCGTTAAAGGCCTTCATCAAGACCCCTGCATTGTTTCAGGTGCCATCTCGCTCACATCACTAACAGCAGTGGCAGAAAAACAAACGTGGCTCCAGCGCAAATGGAGCAACTCTGCAGTTCAGAGTGAGAAATTGAATTGTGCTTTAAGGCGCACCAACACATGAAAGGTTATATGGCGCCTAACAGGAATGAACGTGCCATTCTCATCCTCCATTTCATCAAGATAAAATATGGAGGCTGGGCCTAGAACCTCCTTTCCTGCAGAACCCCGGAACCACACTCACATCACTAGAGCAGTGGCAGAAAAACAATAAACGTGGCTCCAGCGTAAATGGAGTGTCGACAATAGAATTTGCAGCAACTCTGCAGTTCAGGGTGAGAAGGTTCTAGATCCATTCTCCATATTTTATCTCGATGTACATGGAGGATGAGCCTGCCATGTTCACGCCTGTTAGGCTCCATATAACCTTTCATGTGTTGGTGCGCCTTAAAACCCAATTCAGTTCAATACATGAATTATATCTGATCTCTATGAATAGTTAATAATCAACATAATGTGCAAACAAAGGATCTTAAATTCCATGTACAATTTATAAAATGAGATTTTGTGGAATCCCATTGAAAGTGAACATTTGCAGTTTAATATGTTTACGATTTATCTAGACTTGAAAAAAATGTGTATTGATCCATACTCGTCTTAATCAATATACTCATGACCTTGAGTATGGACTAAGTCATATATATATATATCAAGTATCTATTTTTAATTCAAAGGAAGCAATACCTAGATAAATGTGTAAACATATTAAACTGATAGTTTCTTGTATAAATATTTCAGATTATTTGAGTTTTATTTTGTATATTTATTTTTTTAATAAAACAGAACATATTTTTATTGTACATATTTAAGTACATCATCATGTTATATATATATACAATTACAAAAACAATTAAATCACTTTAACATACAAAGTTTATGATTAATATACAGATATATCAGAATTATAATCTATGTGGCGGTTCTGGAAAAATAGCCGCGTCTCATCCCACTATCAGGATAAACATTATTATCAAGCGTTATGAAAATCCACCCTGCAGTTGTGAAGATATGGCTCCGGACGGACGGACAACCCTACATTAATATTGTCAGTATTTAACAACTTAAACTAAAACAACAATTTTAACACATCTTGAAATATACAAAGGATAACGCCCCAGTTGACAATTGTAAACAACAGCAAGTACAAGTACTTACTTCTTTTAAATTTTTCCTAAGACTTGCTAAAACCCCATATTTCCGATGCATATCCCAAGATTGAACCAGCATATGCAGTTGACAAAGTAATTTAGGTTTAAATTTATAATTACGACAATTTACTAATAAAACATTAACGGTTTTCAAAGCTTTACTCCCTCAACAATGAAAACAAACATGATCTTGCTTATGACAAAGCCGATTTATAAAGTTTACATCATTATTGTTACATCATTACATCATAATCAAAATTATTGTCACTGTGTTGTGGATTTCATGCTTATACACCTTATATAACCGACTTTTGGGGTGTTCGTCGATTTGAAACTACTTCACGCGTGACTCGTTCATATTCATGAGTTATTACCTGTTAAAATAGGGACTGTGTAGCTTTAAGGTAAAAACTGAGTAATTAAAAATTTCGATCAGAAAATACTAATATACAATTTTAGCTTATTTTTTAAGAATTGACCTTTTCATTATTTTCAGTCATCAGTTTTTGCGAAAAATATTACCTAACGATACCAGTTTCACTTTTGTAAAACAATACGTTTTAAATGCAAAAAATTGTCGTCTTTTCCTGGTCAGGATGGCATGATCAGAATAAAGAATTCGAAATGGCGAATAAGGCAAAGTGTACCATCGATAACCTTATGATTCACCTACTCAAAAGAGAAATCTGTAAAACAGATTCGTATACCCGCACCCCATTAGCCAATTCCATCAACATTCCGAACAGCACGGATGGAAGGAAAAGTGGAACTGCCTGATCTATTTCCGATACCGGACTCCGAAAATTTATGAAGCAGTACCAGCAAATTTCACCATGTCAACCTTCCTAATACGTGTTAGCCAACAAAGATTATTAATAAAAACTCCAGGGATTAGTATTATACCGGATTATAGGTTATGATCATATATATTATAGATTTATAGGGTTTATACTATAGGGTTTATATGGATATAGGTTATTATGTATTATATGAGGTATATGGTCTGGAGGTCCCAGTTGGCATAAGAGGTTAAAGATAATAGTGAAAGGTTAAAGTGAGTAATTGAGGCGTGCTAGAAAGGTTGACACTGGTTTTGTGTTAATTTACGTAAATATACAAGGGTTGATACCCAGACCATAACCGATTTTAGGCATAACATATCTGTATGATATGCTTCATTCCTATGTTTGTTCGTCCGTACTCCTTGAATAATTCCATCTTCGTTCGGAATTGCCGGAAATTGTAGTAATGATTACAGGCAGTCTCGTTTCCTTTTCGTTTTTAAATGTCATGTTTCTTGTTTTCATATTCTAGCAACAACATTATGCAAATGTACACTGGTATTATAATCCACACATTATAAAATCATAATAGGAAAAGCAATTTAAAGAGACACGTGACTATCAAGCATTAAAATAATACCTCCATGTATTACACTTGTATCATGTTGACTTTAAAACTACTTTTTCATAAATAAAATATGAGTCTTCAATTGTCTTTCTTATTCTACCAAATTTTGAAAGTATTATTGGTGGTGCAATATAATATGTAGTTAATAACATCAATACATGAATGTAAAATGTAAAACATTTTTCCTTAAAGTATTTTAATAACTAATAGTATTGACTGAACAAAAGCAAGTATGTAATGTAGGAAAACTAACGGGACGCCGTAAGTTTGTAAAAATACAATATTGCCGTGTGTCCCTTCAAAGAAAACACGTGGAAGAAAACTAGTTTTTGCCATCATTTGGGTAAGCAAGCCAATTCTGACCACCAGCTTTTCCATGATTTTTAACATAACATTCTGAATAGTCAAATTGTTTTCTTTTACATTTTTTGTCATCTTAATTTTGAATCAACTTTAAATACCGTCTATTAGTAGATTCTTATATAAATTATGGATATTTGCATTATGTAATTTGGAAACGGTTTTCCCATTATATATTCAAAATAATAAGCTAGGTATTTGTGACGGCAAGAGCTGTCTGAGAACTGCGCAGCTCAACTATTCACTTTTTCAGAGAACAACACATAATTCTGAAATGCAGAGAAATGAAATCTCTCTTCAAATAGGCAAGCTTTAAAGAAATTTGATATTTTAAAAAAAAGAGAGTGGACGTGGCTTAATGGGTTTAACGTGGGCTGTGGATTCTAGTGAGACGGTTGAAGGTGGGGGTTAATGGCTGCCATCGGAAAATGTATGTCCTGTGTATCATTAATCAATATAAATAAGGAAGTAACTTGTGAAATGCACAACATATTATGTCGAGGAAGAGTGGATTGAACAAAATACCCCCATTTCATCTAGAATAAACAAAACACCAACAGATTAAGATTGGGGGTTTTGGTGGTGGTGGTGGTAGGGAGGGTATGGGACCCAATAGGTACGATTAAGAAGAACAACTGATAGGATGTTTACCTAAACTAAAATTATTGCACATTGCATAGACTTAGCTAACCATGATTCATTCACACCTAAATTGCTTATTCAGCAAAGTAGATAATACTATATGGAATCCCAACCCAAAATTTGATTGAGCGAAGACGGTTAAGGAGATATGGATATATACAACAGCTTGCAGGCAAACATTGATCTGCATTTATTGCACATTTATGGGCCATCACCATTTTGGTTCCATGGAAGCCAAGAATACACAAATGACAAAATTATTAATGCAACCCTCTTGGTAATACTACAAGGAACACGGGTCCAAATAATCTAGAACCAGGAATATAAGAGATATAGATATCTATAAACACAGCTTACACGCAGACGCCGGGGTGATTACAGAAGCTGTCTTATTCTTCGAATAGTCGAGCTAAAATGTCTTGTTAGGAAAAACAATACAAATGAAAATGAGATGCAAAAGCAGCAAAACATTGCATGTACATCCAACGGAATTCAGTATTATTCTTGACACTTTAGAACCGTCTATCGTCGCGGGTAGACACACTTTTTGATCTCAGACAAACACACATCGTCAATCAAGTCCAGCATGACGCACATCTGAAGAATCTACAAAACAATGTAATAATGTACTCAGTATAATAACATGTATAACGACTAACTGAAAATTGAAGAATCCATGTATACTCATCCATGTATACTCGTTAAAAAAGAAATAGACCGAAAGTTATAATTGAATATACATACGACTACAGCTACATTTTAAAATCAAACAATTTGAGAAGATCGACAGATATGATACCACAATTCACGTATGGGTCATTAATTAAAGTGTGAAGAAAGGACTGTATAATAGCGGCGGATATTTTCAATGTCGAATTTTACACATACCCTTGGGTATTATGAATTGACCAAAACAACACAGACTTATGTAAAAAAAACAACAGTTTCGACTGTGGTTGATGTGGGGAAAGGCGGGTGGGGGAAGGCGGTGGAGGGGGAATGCGGTGGGAAACATAGTTATATGTGCAAGAATTGACCAAAACAACATAGAAGTATGTAAAAGAAATATGTGTCGATTGTGGGAGCGGGGGGCGCAACATAGCTCTATGTGTAAGAATTGACCAATGTTTCGACGTGGGGAGGTGGGGGAGGGATTGGTGGTGAGGGCAATATAGCTATATGTGTAAGAATTGACTAAAAGACAGAAATATGAATAAAAAGAGAAAAAATATTCGTTTCGAGTGTGTGGGTGGGGAAGGCGGGGGAGGGGGAAGGCGGGGGGAAGGGAAGTGGTGGCAACATAGATATATGTGTTATGATTGACCAAAACAACACAGAAATATTTAAAAAAATATATAAATACATAATTGTTCGGGGCCGTTCTATCCCCAGTTTTAAAAATTGGAATTGTCAAATGCTTTTTTAAGAGAATTTGGAATATTCCATTAAGTATAATCCTGTTTAGATATGTTTATGAAATGTTCATTTAATGCGTTTAAAATATTCAAATTTTCATCTATAATATTATCATTTATAATTAAAGTTTTAGGTAAAGATGCTTTATCCAATCTGCCTTCATTAGGATTACTTATCGTTTGAAGCGTCATTATAAAAGTTTTTCTTTATCATAGATGCAATTTTATTTCTCATAGTTTTATATTTATCAAAATCGCCCTGCCTGTGTAATCTATCTCGCTCAAATATAGAGTTGTTGATCACTTCATCAAACCTTCCTTGTTGAGTATGATATTTGACTCTTCTTTTTTACAGGAGCATGTTTACATAAAATGTTATTAAGTAAATTATAAAGGCAATTAAGAGACTACAATTTAATCAATTCAAGTGGAGCCATATCTAATTGTTCTTGAAAAAAGTTTAGATCAAACATCTTGAAAGACCAATAATTAATAAATATGTGTGTATTGTTTTTACTTATAATTGGTTTGAATAATCGTGTGCAACCACCGGATAGTGATCACATACTGTAAAATGGAATATTTACATCAGGACGTATGTTGGGATCTGTGGTATAAATTCGATCAAAGTTTGAATTACACGCGTTGGAATTGATCCGAGTCTGATCATTTTCCACTTGTATGTTAAGTTCTCATTTCAATCACCACGACTCGATGATAGGCAAGCACATTATGAAAATCACCATACAGAACGCTACAAACGCTTTTAAACGCTATAAATGGGACGAAAACAAAAGAGATTCATAAACAATATTAAATCCTCCATTGTGACTATGAAAGAAACCACTTTAAATGATGTATTAACTGATATATTAACCTAGCTGTTCATAAAATTGTTGATACGTTTCATACTGCAGCAAATAATATGAAAGTTAAATCTTTCAAATTAAATGACAAACGCGTACAACCGGATTGGTGGGATGATGACTGAAAACGTGGAGAAAGAAAAACTCAAGACAATTAAGGCATTTCCGAATGATCAGTACGAGTGAAAACCTACAACAATATAAACATAGCAAAAATAGCTTTAAGCAGTATTGTAAACAAAACAAAATAAATTGCAGGAACAAATTAAACAAGAACTAATAGAATCGCGGTATAATGCATCCATTGAACATGTCTCTAAAGCGGAGTGGTATGAAATTTTAAAAAAATATTGTATAATGAAGACTTGGGTAACACTACAGATTTTGAAAAACACTGCAGATTTTGAAAACTTTCTACAACACAATCATATTATCGATGGCATGTTAATGACTCATTTTCAGATTTAGAACTACAGGAATGTTTTAAAGATTTTAACCTTGGCAAATCTACAGGTCCTCGTGGAATACTGGCAAAGATGGTAAAATACTCTCTTTCAGATAAATCAGATGTATACCTTTGTATAACAGAATATTTCATACGGGTGTATTTACAATAGTTTGGGGTCAAAGTATCATGTCCATTTCACAAATCCGGTTCATTACATGACGCTAACAACTTCCGCGGTATTTCTCTTATAGACACATTTTAACTGGTATGATGTGCAATAGATTATAAACCTGGGCAGAACGTCATAAAAAGATTGATGAGGCTCATCAGGCTTTAGAACAGGTTATTCCACAATAGATAATCCGTTTACGTTATCAAATGTCAATGAATCAAAAGTATATCAGTAAAACAGGCGGGAGATTTTATTTACCGTTTGTTAATTGTTGTAAAGCTTTCGATACAATTGATGATACAGAGATGTTGAATAAGGAAAGGAGGAGTGTGTGGTAAATAGCTGACACTTTTAATTGCAATGTATAATAATATTTCATCATGTTCAATCTCTTTATTCATGTTAAAGCTTTCGTGCACAAACGGTATACATATTTCAGAAGAAGTTGATATCTTTGCAATTGTATACACCGATGACATGGCAACGTGCAGTGATACCGTAAGACTTCTACAATCTCAGATAAATGTTATTTCCAACTATTGCATTAGAACTGGTATGTAAATTAATATAGAGAAAACAAAAAATACAGTCTTTAAAAACGGGGGCTATTTTAGAGGAAACGAAATCAGGGTTTATAATGGAAGCAAATAGAAACATTGTATACGTATATCATGTATATGGGTTGATACATCACCCCAAAACTGATATGGACTAAAGCAAAATATGTGCTTTCAATTCAAAGTAAAAAATCGATTATATCACTATACAAACTTCAAAGAAATTTCGTTTTCTTCGATCATTATGAAATTGTTATACTATGGTTGTGCCAATCTTAACATATTGATTAGAACTATGGGGATGTGAATACTCCCCACAAATTGAAAATGCTCAAAACCAATTTTGTTGTCAATATTTAAAATTGTACAAAAATACATTTCACGCTTTTGCACGTGGCAGATTTCCTCTTTTTATTACGTATTATTGTAAATGTACAAAATAATCGCTGTACATCATGTTCCGAGATACAAGTTTGCAAACCATCTTAAACCAAATTTTCTAAATATAATATGGGTCATAATTATTTTTAAATAACAGAATCAGTTATTGAGCCTGGGTCTATGCTGTTGTCGAATGATGCCGAAGACATGTGTGAAGGTTTAGTCTATTACAAAAACAACTTTTGTTTGGAGATGCAAGCTTACATACACAACTTTAACCAACTACAAAATGGGCCATATTTTCTTTTTAAATAACAGCAAGAGTGTGTTACATTTATAGTATGTCCTAATACACTCTCTGACCTAATTCAAATTTAAATCACGTCTTGTTTTATATACTGATGAAACAAGCAACGTCTCGCTAGCAGAAAAAAAGAATACCCCCGCCAAAAACAAACAAACTGAGTTTACATTTTGCTGATATAAGTCCATTATTTTAGAAACAAAAATACAGTGTAGAAAAGGAGTAAGTCAATGTCATATATGAAACCCATGTGTCCAAAATGATGTTTTAGCCAAGACACAGCTATGTCAGTTTAGGATATTTTGTCTTCCAACGATTAAACTATAAACTTAGTTTGACACATCTAGTGAATATAGTTGAAGTTATCTGCCTTTAGGGTCAAGGTCACACCCCAAATGCCACGCCATGTTGCGAAGTAGTATCCAAGATACAAATGATAAAGTATATATGAATGATGCAGTGCATACAGTTCCCCAGACAATGACCTAAATGCAAAAGACGTGTTAATCTGAAAAGTATTTATTTACGAGTAGATGGTGCTTGTGCAAATGTGGTCAAAACAGCTCAATTTAGGGTTAGGCGCGTCCACAACAAAGATGTCCTCTGACGGTACCATTACAAACTTTGATTATAATCTATATTTAGACGTGGTGGCCGTAGTAGCCATTTTGGATTGTTCAGCAAGTGTTAAATGTTAGCCTGAATCTACTTGGTATCAAAAGATGTTCCCCCAAATTTCATGACGAGCGAAGAACGATATATTGGACAGACTGGCACATTGAATTTCGTCTTTATGATCACCGGACAATACATTTTATAACTAGAAAATGTGTCCAAGGGACCCGAATGGCCCGCTAAAGGGTTATCGGTTGTTTACACAAGAGGCCCAAGAGGGCCTGTAGGCGCTCTACTTGTATGATGTGATTCAAAAACATAAACATGACAGAGGCCAACCCAAGAAACATGTTTCCTATATATAACTCTATGTTAACTTTGGGTTAACATTTTGAATATTTGAGGACAACGAAAAACACAAACTTGATAGAGGCTAACACAAGGAACATGTATATGATATTTAACTAGAATGGAGTAAGTGGTAATATGTCGTTTGATAAATGTCCTTAAATTTGACCTAGGTTTAGCCATAATGGCCATCTTGGCCATCTTGGATGACTGGCGGCCGTGACAAACAAAAATCTCAGAGGGACTATCCCAAATATCATTGTGATTAAGTTTCATCAAAATCCTTCAAGCGGTTTCAGAGAAGGGCGGTTTCAGAGAAGATGTAATTTTTAACCTTTTCTTATATAACTCTTATGTAAACTTTGGGTCGCCGTGGCGGACATTTTGATTATTTGACGATAACGAAAAACACAAACTTGATAGAGGCTAACACAAGGAACATGTATATGATATTTCACAAGAATGGAATAAGTGGATTCGGAGGAGATGTCGTTTGAAATTTCCTTAAATTTGACCTAGTTTTAGCCATGGCGACCATCTTGGATGACTGGCGGCAGCGAAAAACACAAATCTGAGAGGGACCCTCCCAAGTAACATTGTGATGAATAAAGTTTCATCAAAATCCTTCAAGCGGTTTCAGAGGAGATGTCGATTTTATAAAATTGCTAACAGACAGACGGACGGACAGACGGACGGACGACGGACGAAAAGTGATCGCATAAGCTCGCCTGGCCTTTGGCCAGTAGAGCTAAAAATGGAGTAACAAAATGTTAAGTGTAATAATAAAATGCAAGTTATATGGATCAGATTTGGCTAGGAACAGAATGGTGCCATAAAGATGTGTGTATGAAGGTTGAAGGCTTTTGGTGTGTATTTGACTTTATAAACAAGAGGGCAAAGATGGGCCTAAGCCAATCAACTGAGTACTGGCCCATTATCGAACTTCTTCGAAATCATATACAATCTTTTCAAGTTTGGTTAAGATTGCTCAAGAAATGTGGCCTCTGTTGTGTTTTTAAAAATAATAATATAAAGACACCGACAAAGATGGGTAAAGATCAAATACAATTATCTAACTTCTTCGAAATATTATGGTTATATACAATCTGTGCAAGTATGGTTCAGTTTGTTCAAGAAATATGGCCTCTGTTGTGTTAACAACATTGATATAAAAACACTGCCAAAATTTGGTATAGATCAAATACAAAATAAAGGTGCTAGAGTGTAACCTCTGGGGCAGGGCCAAATGTGACCCCATGTAATATCCCCAGGGTCACCATTTGAATAAACTTGGTAAAGGACCATAAGCTTATAGCAAATGAATTGAATTGAATTGGATTTTATAGTCGCATCAACAGCTAAGGTCATATGGCGACCTTCCAGCTTCCATTGGTGGAGGAAGACCCCAGGTGCCCCTCCGGGCAATTTTCGTGCACGGGCGGGCACCTGGGTAGAACCACCGACGTTCCGCAAGCCAGCTGGATAGCTTCCTCACATAAAGATTCCTAGGCCCCTTATAGCAAATGCAAAATGTTAAACCTCTGGCTCTTGCAGTTTCAGAGAAACCATTTGAACAAACTTGTTAGAGGACCATTAGATGATGCTACTTGTAATATGAGAGCTCTTCGCCTTGTGGTTTCAGAAAAAAAAATTTTTTAAAGTTTTTTTGCTATATAAGTCTATGAAAAACTTACAAAATCTCAATATACAAACGTTGGACCCCGGGGCACGGCCATGTTTTACGCCGGGGACTTCATTTTAAAAGAAAATTTGTCGCGATCTGTAAAGCGATTCTTTAGATGATTATTTAAGGTTTCTGGATGTCGCACTGACCTAATTTTAACAAATCTAAAAAAACACATTTATCAAAGAATCATCCATGTGAAGTTTGGTCAAGATTGGCCAAGCGGTATCGGAGGTAAAGTCGTTTGAAGCAAAGGTTAACGAGGACGAACGAAGAATAGATCACATTGAGCCTTCGGTTCAGGTGATCTAAAAACGTCAATGTAAAATTTATTTTAATGTAAATTAACCAAGTGTAAAAAGTAGACCAAGGTCATTTATATTGACCTGCTTTGGGTAGAAACATATTGCTGTCATATAGATGTAAGTGTGAATGAAGTTTAAAAGCTGTACTTCTGGTATCAGAGTAATGGCCATAATAAAAAACGTGAAAGTAGGTCGAGGTCATTTATATTGGCCTGATTTGGGTAGGACAGATGTGTGTATGAACTTTTGAAACGGTATGGCTTTTCGTAAAACTTCAATGTAAATTAACAAAGTGCCAAAGGTAGGTCAAGGTAATTTATATTGACCCACTTTTTTGAACATATCGCTGTCATGTAGCTATCAACATTTGTAAAGTTTGAAAGCTCTAATGCACCTGGTGTTGGAGAAATGGACTTAAAAACAACTTTGATGTAAAAAACTTGAATGAAAAACTTTGACGTAAATTAACAGAGTAAAAAGTAGGTCAAAGCTCATTTAAACTGACCGGATTTCGAGCGGGGTTTGTTGGGTTAAGTGGGTGGGGGCAACATGCAAAATAGTTAATATATTTTGTAAAAAAATACAAAGAAATGAGTTTCGAGTGTGGGGGGTGTGGGCGAGGGCAACATAGCCATATGTGTAATAATTGACCAAAACACAGAAATATGTAAAACAAAATAAGAGTCGATGGGAAAGTAGGGTGGGGGGATGGGGGGCAACACAGCTATATATGCGTAAGAATTGACCAAAACACAGAAATATGTAAAAAAAAAATAATGAGTTTCCATTCCAGTGAGGTGGGTGGGGTGGGAAGGCGGGGCAGTGGGGTGGGGGTGCAACATAGCTATGTGTAAGAATTGACCAAAACAACTCAGAAATATGAAGAAAAAAATCGAGTTTCGAGTAGGGTGGGGTTGGGGGTGGGGGAGAGGCGGGAGCCGGAGGGGGCAACATATATGTGTGAGAAGCTACGTAAGAAATGAGCAAAACAACACAGAAATATGTAAAGGAAGAAATCCGTGGAGTCACATGTCTCGCCTAATGGGTGCTGGACTTAAAAATAAAAAAGTCAATGGTGCTTAAATGGAAGTTTGTAAACATTTCATTAACTAAAAACAATGGAGTTTACAGTTACTCGGCTCTTATATCAAGGGTTGCTGACATAAAATTCCCATCAGTACTTCTTTTAAAACAATGCAAATACAAAAGGGATAGGATGGTCATAGATCGCTCAGCTGGTAATCATGGGCAATAAGTCTGCTATGTCTAGTATGGCACGGGTATTTTTTAATTTGTCCAACTTTCTTCTATACTGAAAGGAAAAAGAAACGCAGGGTGGTTACCCCTTTAAAGTTTCATTATCGTCAGAATGCGCATTTGGCTCAAGCAGGTGAGCAAACTTAGGCTTTAAATGTTGCAATCACTTAACATTAAATACAGTACTGAACTGGCTCAATTTTTCAAAGAGGAACATCAGCATTTATGAATTTCTTGTTACAACGTGTACTGTGATTAAAACGTCTACAACATCACAGTTGTGTCCTTTCTCTAACTGTACATTTCTTTTAAAAAAACATCTTGGGATTTCCTTGGAATATATATGGAATTAAGTGTGCAGTATATGCAATATATAGCGGAAATACGCACCCTGCGTTTCTTTTTCCTTTCAGTATATATGGTAAAGATCACATAAAAAATGAAGTAACTTAATTGAACTGAATTGGGTTTTAAGGCGCACCAACATATGAAAGGTTATATGGCGCCTAACAGGCATGAACATGCCAGGCTCATCCTCCATGTACATCGAGATAAAATATGGAAAATGGACCGCCTAGAACCTTCTCACCCTGAACTGCAGATGTGCTGCAAATTCTATCGTAGAAACTCCATTTACGTTGGAGCCACGTTTATTGTAACCAAAAAATGAAGTAACTACAGATTTAACAAGAGCTGTCGGAGAACAGCGCAGCTCGACTATTCGATTTTTCAGAGAATAATAAATTATATAGCTAGTATATACCATCAGAAAACAAGGCTAAAACAATGTGGGGTGGGGTCGGGGGCGCAACATAGCTATGTGTAAGAATTGATAAAAACTACAGAGAAATATGTAAAAAAAAAATATAAACAAAAAATCAAGTTTTGAATGGGGGTGGGGTTGGGGTGGGGGAGAGGTGGGGTGGGTGGTGGGGGTAGTAGGGGTGGTGGGGGCAATATATATGTGTAAAAAGCTATGTAAGAATTCACCAAAACACAAAAATATGTAAAA
This sequence comes from Cyrtodaria siliqua, assembly GCA_037043455.1. Classification (NCBI taxonomy): domain Eukaryota; kingdom Metazoa; phylum Mollusca; class Bivalvia; order Adapedonta; family Hiatellidae; genus Cyrtodaria; species Cyrtodaria siliqua. The sequence continues at coordinate 68,826 of JAWPHD010006252.1, read as the reverse complement.
AATAAATAATTAAAAATCGAGTTTTGAGTGTGGATGGAAGAGAGGCGGGGGCTGGGGAGGGGAACATGTGTAAGAAGCTATGTAAGAATTGACCAAAGCACAGAAATATGGTAAAACAAAATAAAAATAAAAATATTTTGAGTGGGTAGAGTGGGGAATGGGGTGCAGGGGGCAACATGTATATGTAAAAAGCTATGTATAAGAATTTACCAAAACACAGATATATGTAAAAAAAACAACAATAAACATTAAATAAAAATATTCCATTTCGACCGTGGGGATGGGGTGGGGTAGGGGAGGGGGCAACATAGCTATGTGTAAGAATTTACCAAAACACAGAAATATGTAAAACAAATTTAAAAAATTGGAGTTTCGAGTGGGGGGGGATAGTGGGGGGTGGGGGTGGAGAGGCAGGGAATAGGGTGGAGGGGCAACATATTGTGTAAGAAGCCATGTGTAAGAATTTACCAAAACATAAATGTGTGTAGAAAACAATAAACATTAAATAAAATATTCCATTTCGAGCGTGGAGGTGGGGGGGGGGGGGGGGGGGGGGAGGGGAGGTGGGGCAACACAGCTATGTGTAAAATTTGACCAAAACGACACAGAAATATGTAAAAACAAATAAAAATATTCTAGTTTCGAGTGTGTGGTGAAGGTGGGGGTAGCGGGGGAGGGGGCAGGGGTGAGGGGGCAACATGTGTAAGAATTGACAAAAGCAACACAGAAATATGTAAAAGAAAAATGAATAGTTTCAAGTGGGGGGGGGTTAGTGAGAGGCGAGGTGGGGCGTGGGGTGTGGGGGTGAGGGGCAACATATATGTGTAAGAATTAAATATGAAAAAAAAAAAGTTTCAAGCGGGGGCGAGGGGGAAGAGGCGGGGTGGGTTGGGGGGGGGGGGTGGGGGTGCGGGGGCAATACAATATATGTGTAAGAATCGACCAAAACAACACAGAAATACCATGCCCCAATATGAGTGAAGTATGAATATCTTGCATAATGCTATAAGAAATCCCAAACCAAATTTATAGATATATACATGCTTACATGCAAACCTAGATCTGCCTTTATTGCACATTTTATGGGCCATCACAATTTGGGTTCCAAGGGAGCTCAGAAATTACAGACGACAAAATAACTTACGCAACCCTTTACAACATACTATAAGGAAACCAATTCCCAAATTAAGTTCAGCTAGGTCAAGAAATGCAAGAGATATAGACCTGTAAACACAGCTTACACGCAAAATTTGATGTGAAACAGACACATTTTATGGGCTATCATAATTTGGGTTCCATGGGAGCCCATGGGTTACAGGAACCAAAATTGCTTACGCAGCCCTTAAGATAACGCTATAAGGAAGTCCATGGCCAAATTTGATTGCGCTAGGTTAAGAAATGTAAGAGATAAAGACTTGTAAACACAGTTTACACGCAAACCTTGATGTGGGACGCCGACGCCGGGGTGATTACATAAGCTCTCTTATGCTTCGAATAGTCGAGTTAATAAAAAACTTCAATGTAAAAACGGGACATATGGTACGTTCGTACGGACGTACGCACTTACGTACGGACGGACAAGGATAACACTATATTCCCGCATCACTTTCGTGGCGGGGCATAACAAAAGCTTCTAACTACTTTGATGAATGTTACCTTAAATATTTAGAGCAGCCACCACATCATCAGCAGTATTACCACTCAGCCATCAAGGCAACTGTGTTCCACCACGTGAGTATTTGAAAATAATTTAATAATGTAGCATGCGAGAGCTATTTTCATTGTATGTATTGTACGTTTGATCGGCGAAAACTAGAAAACATATGTAAATAATACATGAACTCGAAAGATGATCGTACAAGTAGAAAATAAAATATACATAAGAACGAGCTGATGATTTAGAATAAATCGCTTTATTTAAAGAAAATGTAACATGGTGTTATTAAAAATAATATAAAATGCTTTGCATTGTTATTAATAACTAAAAATCACAATATTAAAATGTATGTATATACAAATAACAATATCTACCCAATTGAAGTTTCCCTTTTATTACATGCCATGTTCGGCGGACCAGTAGAACCAGTTTTCAGTTATTTCTATATATCAAATAAACATCAAACAAGGTGTTCCTGGCACTGTATATTCATTCTTAAAAATACTTTGGCAAAACAGCCCGTATAAATAGCGTGACGCATGCCGGTTAGTTAGTTGTCATTTTAAAATATACTGCTGGTGATCTAGCACATAGCTCGTGATCCGTGACACATTTTGATTTTATGACACGTATAAACAGAATAGTAAAATGTTGTTTTTTTCATATATATTATTATTATTATTATTATTATTATTATTACTAAACATACCGGTAGTGTTTCCCCAATCCATACCAATTATACTTAATAGGTAAATATTACCGTTTTATAACACAATTCTATGAAAGTGTATCCTTTTGACCATCGTGCTTGTTCAACTACGTTTGCTATTGTTTCTTTTGTTTTATTCACCACTGGATTAAACGTGGTTAAACCGAAGAAATAAATCAGCATTTTTTAAATTGATGTAAAGATGCGATGCACGTTTAAATGGATAACCATCATTGCTCATATTTGACACTGGGATCGGCTAGATCGATGCGGGATACGTTCGTGCGTTAGTAAGAGACACACGCACGTTACAAGAGGCAGTCAACGAAATTTTGATTCAACCGTTTAGGAATTTATATTTCGTGTTTGGTTTAATTTAAACGGAACATTTGGTGTAATTTATAACGGAAAACAAGATATGTTGACTGCACCTTGTGCAACGTATTTATACTTAAGTTGGTCGAAAGACAGGTTCATAACAGAGGGACCATGTTCTAGATTTTTGATTTGAACAATGCCATTGATAAAATTGTATCTTGAAATTATATCCCGAATCATAGTGACTCTTCGACTTTTTGCTGGAAAATGGTTCCCAACTTAAGGATTATGAAAAAGAATGCATCATTTCAAAGCTGATGAAATCGACTTTTAATCAATGCCACTTAACAAGCCAAAATAATATGTATTTATTTTAAACATTCGATAATTAGATAATTACCAAATTCATTTGTGTTTACGAGTGTAATATTCTAATTTAGTGTTGCTTTATGCTTTGTTTGATATTATTAATATTCTAATTTAGTGGTGAGTGATGCCATGTGGCTGGATTTGTTTGATATTATTATAATTAATATTGCTTTATGCTTTAATATTATATTTAAATAGTACACATCGTCTTTCAGCATATTAATTTGTATAAATTTTAATAGTAAGAATTTTTATGCTTGGAGACAGGCGGATGGATTTTAAAACAGACATTTAAATACAACGTACAACAACGCCCACCCGCCCCCCCCCCCCACCCCTCAACCCCTCAGCACGATTTATAAAGAACAAACATAATGCATAAAACATGAGTATTGAGTTGTCATAGATTAAGGGGGCTTCTTAAAATCAGTACAAGTTAGTGTGCTAAATGGTATCTCAAACGTATCTTATGCATGTGAATACAATTCATTAACATGTGGAATCTGTTATTTCAATACAATCAACAATGCATTTTGCTGATTATCATTAAGACCCATGCATAAGCCATGTGTATTTAGTTGGATTTTCATATGACCTTTTATAATGTTAAATCAAAACAGTTTAGTTATTGTATTAAATATTAACGTAAATAATATGGGTTTTATATTCAATCAGTTTGTTGTATGCAGTGGAGATGTTTTATTTATATTTAACAATTTGCATGAATGGTTGATGACTCAGGCTGCAATGTAACGAGAAATCCTATTGGTCGGTCACAACCAGCTATTGTAAACTCCATTGTACTCCGACAATCTACACGGACATCAATGAAGACTGTAGGAGTACAACAGTTAGGGAACCAGTTAACTACTTTTATAAACTGGTGCCCTGCTGTTATCCAATTATTTACATTGGTGTCAATATAAGGAATCGCAATTCAACATGGAACCAGCTCACAGCTACTGCAATAAACTGGTCCCCTGTTGTAATACAATGCTCTACCTTGGTGGCAATATAACGAATCTGATTGCAGCATGGGACCAGCTCACAACTACTCCTATAAAATGGTCCCCTGTATATTCAGATTCTCTGCATAGACGACAACGTAGACGTCAATATAGAAAATCGAAATACGAGGTCGACCAGTTTTCTACTACTTCTACTACATCTACAACTGATTATAGCTTTCCATGTACCGTCCAATGAAAATCGACATTACAAACAGCATTTGTTCTCTTCCATCCTGCACATTATTTCATATGTAGGAACATCGAGATTGCATATAAAACATTTAATAGTAAGCTATGTTTGCTTAATATACATGAATATTATTGAATACTCATTGAAAGATTGTATGAACATTAAACTAGTTCCAATAAAACTAACGTTCTGAGGTTCAGTGACCGAAATCACAACACGTTTGCTTCGATACTGTACTTTGCAGTATAGAATAAAATTATTATTTCCAAAGTTAAGAAACGTTTGGCATACCATGTAATAATTATATTGTGTTAGTTTGTTATACGTCTGTCAGTGAGAGTTGAAAACCATGTCGTGTAAAGAAGACCCCTTATTCATTCGATTATCAACAACAATTTTTCTCAATATTAACACATAACACGAACTAAAAGATATACTTTTAATATTATTAGTTACATTTCCATACGCAAATATCACAAGCATATTAATTATATTTATAAATTTACTGTTTAATTCAGTTTTTCCTCTATCCAACCGACGCCCAATATTGAAATTAGTTATACCTTAAATGATATTATACCTTGTAATGCTAAATGTGTATGTATAGTTTTTGGTATTATTCATTGTGTAATGCTAAATGTGTATGTATAGTTTTTGGTATTAATCATTGTGTAATGCTAAATGTGTATATATAGTTTTTGGTATTATTCATTGTGTAATGCTAAATGTGTATGTATAGTTTCTGGTATTATTCATTGTGTAATGCTAAATGTGTATGTATAGTTTTTGGTATTATTCATTGTGTAATGCTAAATGTGTATGTATAGTTTTTGGTATTATTCATTGTGTAATGCTAAATGTGTATATATAGTTTTTGGTATTATTCATTGTGTAATGCTAAATGTGTATGTATAGTTTTTGGTATTATTCATTGTGTAATGCTAAATGTGTATGTATAGTTTCTGGTATTACCCATTTAACGAACGTTTAAAATATTATTTCATGAATATTTCGATTATTAATAAATAGAAGCAAACAGATTATTGTTAATGCGAGTCGTATTTAATATTTCAGATATTAGTTCATCAGCTTAAAAAAGAAAACATTCCATTTTTAAATGTTTCCTTAGAACAAAATACTATTTTGGGGATCTGAGAACCATAACGTTATCAAGGGCATTGTTCAAGCTACTCAACGTTGATCATCAATTCAAACGTGCATCTCGACTACAATATGACATTTGAGTCAGTTATTTAAATGTCAACACTTTCAATAGAATTCATGTAAAAATTTCAATAACACACGAAAATACAATGTCAAAATTACATTGATCGGAAACAAATTAGCAAGTACTAAAGAGATGTGTTCCGGTCTTGTTTGAAGTTTTTAAATAGCTCTAATTTAGGTTATATGTTCTAGTTATATATTCAGTTCTATGTGTTCTAGAGAATCATTATTACTATGTTCATTTCGCGAGATTTTTGAGTGTCAATACTAAACTTTGGGGCAACAGTGTTGTACTTTTCTGTTATCTGTTGATCGTGACTCGCTGCAAGCCTTCCTTCAACCAGAGTTATTCGACGCCGCCGCAAGCCTTTCTACAACCAATGCAAAGGGCCGCTTCAATACATGAGGTCATCTTTCATAGATTCAGCTTGTGTATTCGCCCTGTTTGGATACAAATATATTCAAACCTTATTTGTTGTGATGCGTTTGAGATTAATGGGCAATTGTGATAGGCTCTATATCCAAGTTTAAAAGTCTACTGCTCCCAAAAGTTCACAAAAACATAAGTTGTTTAAAACATAAAGAAAACAATTTGCTTCAATAAACTGAATGAACCTCTACATAGTAGAGAGAGGTGCATAGATTTTAACCACATCTGTTTATTAAAGAGAATGACTGATTATATACTGAAATGAAAAAGAAACGCAACTCGAGAATTTTCGATATACATTGTATGTACAATATGCTGCTGTTAATCGAATGATACCTGGCTACGGAAGACATTTCCTTTCGAAAAAGAAGACTAAAACCACACATAACACAGCAAATAGTATTCCTTCAAAGTTTCAGTATTGACAGACAGAGTACCGTTTGGCTCAAGCATTGAGCAAACCTAGGATGCAACATTGTGCAAACTCTTTACTGAAATGGTTTAATTTTTCAAAGAGGATCTTCAACATGTATGAATTTCTTGATTAAAACGTCTACAACATCACGGTTTTATCCTTTCTCTAGCTGCAAATTTGATTTTTACAAAACATCTTGGGACTTCTTTGGAATATTGAACCAAGTGTGCAGTATATAGAATATATAGCGGAAATTCCCGAGTTGCGTTTCTTTATCGCTTCAGTCTATTATTAGTCTTTGAAGTTGAAAAGCGTTCCATCGAATTCAATATTTTTCCTAAATGTAATGTTAAAGGTACAGTTCGTGAGGGTATAATGTCTAATATCAAGAGGTCCACTCTTCCTCAAAAGACAAAGGACATCTGTGGAGAAATGTGTTCATAACCATGTTCTTTAACATTCTAGTAAAACATCCCATTAATTAGTATTGGTATAAACGTTTAATTCTTATAGCAGTAAAGGTTGTGGTATTGGCATCAGCGGTTACGGAAGCTGTAAACAGTTTGAAACGAATCAGTAGTATATGTGGGAAGCAGTTGTATATGTGGTATATGTAGGAAACAGTAGTGTATGTGTGAAACAGTAGTATATGTGGGAACAGTAGTATGTGTGTAACAGAAGTATATGTGGGAAACAGTGGTATATGTGTGAAACAATAGTATGTGGGTAACAGTAGTATATGTGAGTAACAGTAGTATATGTGAGTAACAGAAGTATATGTGGGAAACAGTGGTATATGTGTGAAACAGTAGTATATAAATGGGAAACAGTAGTATGTGCGGGAAACAGTAGTATGTGTGGGAAAAAGTAGTATGTTTGGGAAACAGTTGTATGTGTGGGAACAGTGGTATATGTGGGTAACAGTAGTATATGTGGGAAACAGTAGTATATGTGGGAAACAGTAGTATGTGGGAAACAGTAGTACGTGTGGGAAACAGTAGTATGTTTGGGAAACAGTTGTATGTGTGAGGAACAGTGGTATATGTGGGTAACAGTAGTATATGTGGGTAACAGTAGTATATGTGGGAAACGGTAGTGTACGTGAGCATTGTCAACAGGGGCAACAAATATAACAGTCATTACCTTGTTTCGTTCGAGGAAACATCATCGTATGTCATCAAACGTTCCAAAACTACAAAACACATAACATCGCAGCAACCGTAGGATGTCTCCGGTCAGGTATCATCTAAGGGCGACCTGCTTGGTTAAAAACATCGAATTATACTTTAAACAAATTTAGCGACATTAATTAACTATTATGCTTATTCATATTCTAACATAAACGTTATAAAGTCACTGGAAGTGTTTCGATATAGAGTCAGTTCTGCTGATGTAGAAGTTGAATATTGTTTACCGTCTCATCAAAACACTATAGGTTATTCAGAGTCGTACCCGAGAGAAGGAACTGATACATAAGAATTAAGGAACATGTCCAACTCTTACATCAGCTGGTTAACGTGGTTAGGAGGAAAGTTCCAGTTGTATATTGTCAATTTGATTCGGAAAAGCTTTGCACGTGTTTCCCAGCAATGAAAGTTGTACAGTAACATGTTCTAAACTCTATTATTTCAACAGAATTTACCTTTCTTGTACGAATTTATTGAACGTTTATGCAAGTTGCATTAACAACATTTGAAAACAATCGAAATCAATTTTTCTTAGGGGTTGCAATAAAAACAACTTGCAAGTTCCAGAACTCTAGCAAAAGGGAAAGTACATTTTATCGCAAATGTCCTTTCAAAATAATATCCTGCATATTGATAAGTATATGAATTACCTTGTTGGTGACCGCTGCAACACTGCAGCCTAGAATCTGTTTAATGGAATTTACCTTACTATGTATTTGCTTAATTTATGTTTATCAGTATATTTTACTTACGTTATACTTCGTTTTATGATAGTCACATCGCATCTTCTGTAACCAGTGTTCAAATATTCACCGTATCCAACACACGACGCTAAGGGAATGTTTCTTTCCCAACAACACAATTCTGCCTGAAAAAAAGTACGTTTAAATAAAAGAAAATGCAAATATGTATATATGGTGGTACTTACTTTTTTCTTTTATGTTTGAGTAGTACAGTGCAGCTTTCACGTACGTGTTATTGAAGATCGAATGAGAGAATGTTTGAATGAGAGAATGTTTGAATTTGACCATTGACGTTGCCGTCTACAATGAACGTTTTGCAGAATGAAAAACACGCAGGAATATTTCAGGATGCTCCACTCGTTAACATGGCTATATTATACATATACATATTGTGGCTTTGCAAAGGTGTTTCCCAGAAAAACATGTAACATGTTCTATAACCTACACATTATTTCTACAGGATTATTTCCTTTTGTGTACAAATACATTGACGAAAGATTAATATGTATAGTGCATTAACTTAACCTTTGAAAACAATTGAAATTATCTGTCTTAGCGGTCGCCATCAAAAACAGCCTGCAATAAGCAAGTTTCCCTAACTGTATCATAAGGGCAAGTACATTTTTCGCAGATGTCCTTTGAAATATGCATGTACTTGGTAAGTACGTTAATTACATTATTCATGACAACTGCAACACATAGCCTAGCATCAGTGCATTGGGATTTACCATGTTATTTAGTTGCTAAATTTATGTTTATCAGTATATTTTACTTACTTTATACTTCTATTTATGATTGTGACATCCAATCTTCTGTAACCATTGTTCAACCTTTCACCACATCCAACACACGAGTCTACGGATCTGTGTCTTGCCAAAGAACACAATTCTGCAAAAAGAAAGTGCATTTAAATAACAGAAAATGCATATTAGTTAGACCATTATGTATATCTGGTGATGCTTACTTCTTTCCTTTATGTTCGAGTAGTATAATGCAGCTTTCGCGTACGTGATATTGAGGATTTAATGATGGAACGTTTTTATTTGATCATAGACGTGGACTTCTGTAATCAAAATTTTGCAGAATAAAATAAGACCCAGAAATGCGCCAGGATGCCCCATTGGTTAACATGTCTAGAAAGAAAGTTACAGATGTTTAATGTCAAATTGATTGGAAGAAGCTTTCCATAGGTGTTTTCCAGCAAAAAAACGTTACAGTAACATGTTCTATAATCCAACCTATATATAATGTTAACATAATTATCCCCATTTCTTGTACAAATGTACTGAACAAAAAAAAGAGACGTCCTACTTACGTTAAAGTACGTTTAAATAATAGAAAATACAAACAAGTTGAACCATTATCCATATATTGTTGTGCTTATTTCTTTATGTTTGAGTGGTACAGTGTAACTTCCATGTAAGTGAATATCGAATGAGAAAATGTTTTTATTTGATCATTAACGTGAACTTCTATAATGAAGGTTTTGCAGAAAAACAAACCCAGGAAAGCTTCAGGATGCTCTCCGGCTATATTATACATATGTATATTGTCACTTTGCACAGGTTTTTCCCAGCAAAACATGTTATAGTAACATATTCTATAACCTACACATAATTTCAACATGATTATCCCTCTTTTCTTTTTGTACAAATACATTGAAAGTTTATGCCTGGTGCATTAACCTTTGAAAACAATTGCTTATCTTGTCTTAGCGGTTCGAAAACGCTTTGCATAGGTGTTGTTTCCCATCAATAAGACATGTTACAGTAACATATTCTATAACTCACCCTATAATTTCAACAGAATGTTCCCCCTTTTTTTACAAATACATTGAAGATTTATGGAAGCTGCTTTAAACTAGTCTTTAAAACATATTGAAGGTATATTTTCTTAGCGGTCGCCATCAAAAACAAAATTGACAATTGGCAAGTTCCTTAACTCGAGCTCTAAGTGCAAGTCATTTGTTTTCAAATATCCTTTAGCAATATTGTCCTGCATATACTTGATAAGTGTATTAATTACATTATTCATGACCGCTGCAACACAGCCTAGCATCTGTTCAATGGGACTTACCATGTTATTTATTTGCTACATTTATGTTTATCAGTATATTTTACTTACTTTGTACTTGTAGTTCTGAATGTTCTTCTGTAACCATTGTTAAACTTTTCACCACACAGCAATACCGCTACAAAGCCATGACCATTCGGCCCTCAACATCTGAATCATTTGATGGCGACCTGTTAAGTTATAAAATACATTAGAGTAAGTATTTTATTATCTTGCCACATTTCTTAAATACAATTAGACATTAAAGGGATCGAAAACGTATAACGGGTTTCACTTTATAGGACATCTCTGACAATATAAAAGTGTAAACATAGTAAACTGCATCGTAAAATATACAACCATACTTGAGTTGTAATTGTTTATTAAGGTGAATGTACTGTCAACAATAGCAATGTTAAAAGTAGTATAAGTAAAACTAAATATTTTTACATCACATTATTATCATAACCATCACATAAAAGCTAAAATACTAAAAATATAAAAATTATGAAGATGCTTTTAAACAGTGGACTATACAGAGAATCTAGCAGGATTTAGAACTCGGCAATATCAGACTATTCTTTACATATAACTTGCGATATACTTGTCTAGATTGAGCCAGCCATTAAAAGTAAAAGGAAAAATATGTATAAAGTTGTTTTATGTAACTTTTGATTAAATCACTAGTCTTGAAATCAAATAGTGTTATAGCATAATCTATCAATAGAATGTGTACAATACCAATCAAATATCACGACCAGGTATGTAAATAATATATGTATGCATTTAATTCCGCATTGATTATGAACATTGATTTTGTTTCTTTAAAAACAATTTTGACAGGATTATTTGAGATTTTAATTGATAGCACCAGCTAGCTAAGGATATCAAGGTAATATATTGCAACTTTTAGTGTAAAATTAGATGTATACTGTTGAGTTCTAATTCCTGTTGGATTCACTGTGAAGTGCCCTTTTAAAACGTCTTTATATTATTTCAGTTTTGAAATCATTTTTATGTTTCTAACAAGGATAATGAGATTTTCATGGCAAAATATGCAGAAGTGTTTGTGATATCCAACTTTGAATCTTTCTTTTGTACCAGGGGACATACTCCTTAATTACAATAAGACTTCTTATAGGTATCGGATGTCCTGGTCTGCTTGTATTAAATACAGCAATATTAAAATAGTCTATTAGAATCAACGATTGTATTGAGCATTAGTATGTTGTGTAATCTACACCGACTATGTCCACAATCTTTGTTTAAACTTATTTATTTTACACCTATTGCAACGAAAGCTCTATGAACTTATTTTAATCACTCTCAATGTATTCTTGCATAGAACCAGTACTAAGCAAATGCAAATAAAGTGTCTTGCTCAGGGACACAACACACACGGTTATGTCGGGGATCCAACCAACGACCTTTCGATGATGGGTCCAACAGTCCACCACTAGACCACAGTCTTTTATACAGTCAATTTTGAGGCAGAGGAGTCATCAACTTATGCTTTACACACGGATATACAATGTGTACATGTAATGCACGTGTACTGTGTCCAAATACAGTGGATGCAAGTGTTGAGGTGGGGAAACGTTAATTATCCGACCCTTATTATTCAACCAGGTTTCAACTTGCCCAACGTGCTTAAATGCCATTAAAACGGCATACACAATGTCTAGTAAATACAACTCAAAGAAGCCTCATTTTAACAAAATATTTTGGTAAAATATTCAGATACTTTCCATTTCTATTTACAAACAATGTGTATGCTATTTCAATAGAATTACATATAAGAGGAGATAAGCCTTAAAGAAGAGAATCATAGGTACATGAATTCTAAAGAAAATTTACTTACTATTCATCCTTGATTAACCAATAATTGGTTCCGAAATCTTCCCATAACCAGTCTGAAAGCACCACTACTGAATCAACGACACAGCCAACTTATGCCAATGTATACCCGTCCGACTGAAAACATACAGGATTTTAATAATATATGAAGACATAGACTGAACATCTCCAGATACACCCGTTTGGCTGAAAACATAGGATATTAATAACAAACTTGATAAACAAAGTATTAGCCCGACCTACTCATAGATGTGTACCGGCCTGTTTGGCTGAAGACAATAACACCAACAATATAGACAGATGACAAGCATAGCCGTGTTGTTTAGCATGATATTGAAACCTTTATTTTCCTATGTAGCAGCGAGAATGCAATTTTGCAACAACTTATTTGAAACCTAATTATTTTATACATTTTATCTCGTCTGAAATAAACAAAACAAAAAAAACCACGTGAAATACTGGAACCGACCAAGAAAACATGCATCGTGTGCTTCTGTGTTTTAAATAGATCAAATTTAGCATTTTACGCCATTGACCTTTCAAATACACATGGCTGGAGTCGACCCTTTTTAACGATACAAATGCAATAAATACTTCGTATATGAAAACTAACAGCATTGCTACTGCAATAAATGGAATACAGAAGAGAAAAGAGCTAAGAGCTTATAAATAAATGTTGAGAGAAACGAGGAAATGTTCACATACCGTGTATTACATCCGTTCTTTTCCGAATCGAGCAACAAACTGAGCGGGCTATTTTTTCTCGTCTGATTCACGTGGTGTACCATGTGACGTTAATAACCAATCATTTACAAGCCGAAAACAGACGACCAGTGAACGTTGTCAACTAATGTCCATATATGGCTTGAGTAAAGCAGATCACGAAAACCTCGTGCACGTTGGTAAGTGAGATATTACATACAAAGGCCTAATCAGTCATGTTTCTTAATATAGTAACATAGCGATGTTATTAACAATACGTTTCGACCGACTTCGCAGAGCCTTTGTTATTTTCCAGAGGAGTGTTTAGACGGCGAGTCAAATATCTCTGAACTGTTCAAGTGCATGCGGTATTTTACGGGTTTTTTAAACAATTGTTTCGTATTAAACATGTTAAAGGTACTGAAGGTGATGTAGAAAAGTAATTAGTGCCAACCAAAATACAAATGAAAACCTTCATAATGTGCTTCAGTTTCATATAAAATATGCATTAGCATGAAATTTAGTCACATCTTACATTTCTGTTAATTATTGTTGATGAACTTGTTCAACCTGGAAAGCTTGACGATTCATATTTAAATGGGGGATTATATGGCTAACAGATGTACATACAATTCAAATAAAATGTACTGCTTCACAAAACAAGAATGAATAAGAGTCCTAAAGCTGCATATGATGTACTGTTAATGATTTATACAGAAAAAAATGTGTTGAAAATGACGTAAAACACCATACAAGCAAAACAGAAAATCTAGCAGAGTCATCTAGTTTTCCAGACCAAACTATTTCATTAACACTAATTAAATCGTACGGATAATGGCTCTTAGTTTAGTGCATATGTACATTGAATATGAATCTCAACCACATTATGATAGTGTTATTGGATTGACATCCATCATGCTTCCGGATCGCTTCCAGTCCCTTTAAGGTACCTGTACGAGTGGTCTGCGTGTTATACATCTTGCAACTTTAAGATGCACATTCACCGTGCTTCTACCTCTAAACATTAAAATACAGTTGTATGTTTGTGTGAAGGAGAGTTCGCTATGTGCTGTTCACCAAGCAGCTCATAGCCTCCGAGGTCACTTGCTGCAATAAATTGGCGCATCATGGCCCAGTGGATAACACTTTCGACTCTGAATCCGGAGACCACCAGTTCGATCCTCGAAAACGCCACTGAGTTAATTATTGAGACACTTCCCCTAGACACGTCCTCCCGATGGGGACGTAAACCGGGCGGCCCCGTGAATCGGTGTTTATCCTCCAAGCACGTTAAAGAACCATAGAAACCATGGGAATCTATTCTACAGCAAGAGTATGGCAGGGTTCCCGGACGTTTGAGTATCATTTGCCTCTATCTGGGGCGTCTCGAAATAACATGTACAGTGTGTTGATGAGCAGTTTAACAACAATTCAGTTGCTCCAATAATACTGCAGCACATGCATACCTGTATTCAAATTACAGTACTGGTTCTACCCAGGAAATGTGGGTGGTCTGACTCCACTACAAAAGTATCGACCGTCATATACAGCCTAGCATGTGCTGAAAATGACGTAAAACACCAAACACCCAACCAACCAACCAAAAACCAACCAACCAACCAACCTACCAATCAACCAACAACCTACCAACCAGCCTACCAACAAATTTCTGCTCTTTATCCTGAAACATGTGTACCATTCTTAACGCACCATAATAATGAGAAAAAAATAAATATTCCCCGTCTTTTTTAATATAAGATAACATGATGGAATAATCTATCAAATTAACATTGATGTAAACAAACATAATTAACGTTTGGACAAAATTTGGTTTCGTCCAGCAGTCAGCATGTCCAGTTAAAGAAAATAACTATTTAGGTTAAATATCACCGGCTGCGATGACAACGTTGAGGCGATGGCCTAGCAACGCACAACGTTTCAGGAACATGTTTGATTGAATTTCATTTATACTCACGCTTACGGAATGTTCTTAACATCCAGTGTTTGATATTTAGTAACTGCATAACCTCTACGTGTATGACTGATACCTCAGCCGGGACATATCGCCTCCGTGGCCAGGATAGTAATGACGCTGCATCTTATAATGTCTTGCCTCTCACCGCTGCGGGTCAAATCCCACTGGGAGCTTGACTTGTCTTGTGTGAAAGTATCGATTCTTATGAATGGAGGGAGGTATATAGTACTGGTTCTACCCAAGAAAACGGGTAGGTCTGCCTCTGCCACAAACAATCGACCGTCATAAAACGCCTAAAATGTCCTAATATGACGTAAAACACCTATTTAAACAAACTCAAGCGGAACAGCTATTTATACATATTAACATTAAAGTATTTTGTTTTGTTTGGTGTTTTACGTCATTTTTAACATATGTAATTATGACGGTTTTTAAATAATTTTTGTGGTGGAGGCAGACTAGCCACTTTTCCTGGGTAGAATCAGTACTGTGTATCTCCCGCTATACAACATTATTCAATTAATTCAATTCAATCGTGGAGATGACCAAATAAAATTGCTTGCTTTTTTTCTCAATTCTTCTTCACTTAACATGCTATTTGTTCTCTCGGCATCTTTTTTACGATTCCAGATTTTGAGGAAAAAACAACGAAAACAATCGATAAAAAAAAGAAGAAATAATGCTGAAATAAAAATTTAAATGCGATTATAAGGAAACAGTAATAATACATAACTCAAACTTACTAGTGATGGACCCGGCAATGATTGGTTTGTTTTATTGAATGCAGTTAAGAAACTTGAACCAGCTAGCATTAACTGGTTCCCGCTATTCCTAATGCTGTTTCAGTATGCTTTGGCCCGCCCCCACACGCCCCCTCAACCCCACCTCACACCCACCTCCAAATAATTTGAAAAAAAAACAAGAGGCCCTTGGCAAGTAGAGCTAACAAAAAATAACCTATGAACTAAGGTTTCTATGAAAAAATAAATCATAAAAAATAACAAATATGCCTCCAGTGGGATTTGAATTGAATTGAATGTTGTTTAACGGCTCATCAACACAGTATAAGTTATTTAGAGTCGTCCAGAGAGAGGGGAAGGATACATAGGAATCCGGGAACCGTGCCCTACTCTTATTATCGAATACATGCCTATGGTTCTTTAACGTGCTCGGAGGATAGACCGATACACGAGACCGCCCGGTTTACGTCCCAATCCGACGAACGAGGCTAAGGGAAAGTGTCTTGCCCAAGAACACACCGACGAAACTCACGATCCCTGGATTTCCAGTGTACATTGCCAAATATTGAAAAAGGACTCATTCAGTTTCGAACTTGTCAAAGTTTTCATTGATAATATCAAATAATAAATGTAAAGATCAAATAATAAATAAAGGTGCTAGATGGTTCACAAGGCAGAAAATGGCATTTTCAAAAAAATCAAGGGCCATAACTCCGGTATTACTGATCCGATTTGGCTGATTTTCAACATATTCGAGCTTCCATTGATATTAACAATCTGTACAAGTTTGGTAAAGATCAAATAATAAATGAAGGTTCTAGAACGTTCACATGACAGAAAATAGCGTATTTCAGGGAAAAAAACGGCCATAACTCTAGTGTAACAGTTACTCGTTTAATTTAACTGATTTTCGAACTTGTCCAAGCTTTCATTGGTATTAACAATCTTTGCAAGTTTGCTAAAAATCAAATAATAAAAGAAGGTGCTAGAGTGTTCATAAGGCAGAAAATAGCATTTTCCAGAAAAAAAATAGAGGCCATAACTCCGGTGTTCCTGATCCGATTTGGCTGGTTGTCAAACTTGTTCGAGCTTTCATCGATATTAACAATCTGTGCAAGCTTGGTAAAGATCAAATAATAAATGAAGGTGCTAGAGTGTTCAAAATGCTTAATATGGCATTTTCGTGCAAAACAAGGGCCATAACTCCATCGAAATTAATCCGATCTGGTTGGTTTTCGTTTTTTTCCGAGCTTTCATATATATAAAGACATTGGCAAAGTTTCGTAAATATCCGATTAATAATGAAGGCCCTGGAGTGTTCACAAGGCAAAATATAACGGACGACGGACGGCGGACGGACGACTGACGGACGGACGACGGACAACTCGTCATCCCATAAGCTCTGATGGCCTTCGGCCAGTAGAGCTAAACATGAGGGCCCTGTCATACTGAGGCAAAATATAGCATTCTTAACGAAATCAAGGTCCATAACTCCGCTGTAACTGGTCCGATCTAGCTGGTTTTCGAACTTGTCCGATCTTTCATTGATATTAACAATCTGGTAAAGTTTGGTAAAGATTGGATGAATAATAAAGGCCATATCGTCTTAACGAGGCAAACTAAAGCATTTTTAACAAAATCAAGGGCCATAACTCCGCTGTTACTAGTCCGATCTAGCTGGTTTTCGAACGTTTCCGAGCTTTTATTGACAATGACATTCTGGTAAGGTTTGGTAAAGATCGCAAGAAAAGTGAAGGCCCTATCGTCTTAACGAGGCAAAATATAGCATTTTTAACTAAACCAAGGGCCATAACTCCGCTATTACTGGTCCGATCCGGCTGGTTTTCAAACTCGTCCGAGTTGTCGTCGATATTAACAATCTGTTAACGTTTGGTAAAGGTCGAATGAAAAATGAAGGCTCTATCGTATTAACAAAGCAAAATATAGCATTTTTAACTAAATCAAGGGCCATAACTCCGCTGGTTTTGGTCCGATCTGGCTATTTTCCAAACTCGTCCGAGCTTTCGTTGATATTAACAATCTGGTAAAGTTTGGTAAAGGTTGGATAAAAAATGAAGACTCTATCGTCTTAACGAGGCAAACTATAGCATTTTTAACAAAATCAAGGGCCATAACTCCGCTGTTACTCGTCCGATCTAGCTGGTTTTCAAACGTTTCCGAGCTTTTATTGACAATGACATTCTGGTAAGGTTTGGTAAAGATCGCAAGAAAAGTGAAGGCCCTATCGTCTTAACGAGGCAAAATATAGCATTTTTAACTAAACCAAGGGCCATAACTCCGCTATTACTGGTCCGATCCGGCTGGTTTTCAAACTCGTCCGAGTTGTCGTCGATATTAACAATCTGTAAACGTTTGGTAAAGGTCGGATGAAAAATGAAGGCTCTATCGTATTAACAAATCAAAATATAGCATTTTTAACTAAATCAAGGGCCATAACTCCGCTGGTTTTGGTCCGATCTGGCTATTTTCCAAACTCGTCCGAGCTTTCGTTGATATTAACAATCTGGTAAAGTTTGGTAAAGGTTGGATAAAAAATGAAGACTCTATCGTATTAACGAGGCAAAATATAGCATTTTTTAACTAATTCAAGGGTCATAAGTCCGCTGGTACTGGTCCGATCTGACTGGTTTTCGAACCTGTCCAAGCTTTTATTGATATTAACAATATTTTAAAGTTTGGTAAAGGTAAAATGAACAAGAGCTGTCGGAGAACAGCGCAGCTCGACTATTCGATTTTTCAGAGAATAATAAATTATATAGCTAGTTTATACCATCAGAAAACAAGGCTACAACAATGTGGGTGGGGTTGGGGGCACAACGTAACAATGTGTAAGAAGTGACCAAAAAAAATCGAGTTTTGAGTGGGGTGCGGGGTGGGGTGGGGAGAGGCGGGGGTTGGTGGTGGGGGAGGGGGGGGGGGGGGTTGGGTGAGGGCAACATATATGTGTAAGAAGCTATGTAAGAATTCACCAAAACAACACAGAAATTTGTTGAAACAAAATAAAAATATTTCGATTGTGGGGAGTTGGGGTGGGGGTGGGGGTGGGGGGGGGGGTGGGGGCGGGCAAGATAGCTATATGTAAGAATTGACAAAAACAACAAAGAAATATGTAAAAAAAAAAAAAAGTTTCGAGTCGGGGGGGGGGGGAGTGGGGGTGGGGGTGGGGGCGGGAGGGGGGGTTAGTGTGTGCGAGCGGTGGAGGGGATAACATATATGTGTAAGAAGCTGTGTGCAAGAAATTACCAAAACAACACAGATATATGTAAAACACAAAAAAACATTAAATAAAAATATTCTAGTTTCGAGCGTGGGGTGGGGGTGTGGCGGGGGGGGGGGGGCGGGGGGGGGGGGGTAGGCAGGGGGTGAAGGGGGCAACATATATGTGTAATAAGCTATGTGTAAGAAATTACCAAAACAACACAGATATATGTAAAAAACAATAAACATTAAATAAAAATATACTAGTTTCGAGCGTGTGGGTGGGGGAGGGTGGGAGGTGGGGATGGGGGGGGGGGGGCAACATAGGTATGTGTAAGAATTAACCAAAACAACACAGAAATATTTAAAAAAAGAAGAAAAAGTCTCGTGTGTGTATGTGTTTGAGGGTGGGGGGGGGGGGGGTTGGGGTCAGGGAGAGAAGCAGGGGGCGGTGGGGGGAGGGAGCAACATATGTGTAAGAAGCTATGTGTAAGAATTGACCAAAAAACACAGAAATATGAAATATGCAAAAAAAAAAAAAAATCTAGTTTCGAGTGTGTGGTGGGGGCGGGGGGTTGGGAGTGGCGGGTGAAGGGAGGCGGGGTTGCGGGAGAGACCAACATGTGTAAAAATTGACAACTGCAACACAGAAATATGTAAAAAAAGTAGAGTTTCAAGTGGGGGTGGGGGGAGCGGGGGTGAGAGGCGGGAGTGGGTTGGGGTGTGGGGTGGAGGGGGCAACATATATGTGTAAGAATTGACTAAAACAACACAGACAAATGTAAAAAAAAAAAAATAGTTTCATGTGGGGGTGGGGGTGAGAGGCGGGGTTGGGGGTGTGTTGGGGGCAACATATATGTGTAAGAATTGACTAAAACAACACAGAAATATGTAAACAAAAAAAAGGGTGGAGGGGGGTGGGAGTGGAGGCGTGGGCGGGGTGGGTGGAGGACGGAGCCCATGCCCCAATATCGGTGAAGTATGAATAAGATGCATAATGCTATAAGAAATCCCGAATCAAAATTATAGATATTTACATGCTCACATGCAAACCTAGATCTGCCTTTATTGCACATTTTATGGGCCATCACAATTTGGGTTCCATGAGAGCTCAGAATTTACAGAAGACAAAATTACTTATCCAAACCTTTACAACATAATATACGGAAACCAATTCCAAAATTTAGTTCAGCTAGGACAAGAAATGTAAGAGATATAGACCTGTAAACACAGCTTACACGCAAAATTTGATGTGAAACAGACACATTTTAAGGGCTATCAGAATTTGGGTTCCATGGGAGCCCAGGGGTTACAGGAACCAAAATTACTTAGCAGCCCTTAAGATAATGCTATAAGGAAGCTAATGGCCAAATTTGGTTGTGCTAGGGTAAGAATTGTAAGAGATATAGACTTGTAAACACAGCTTACACGCAAAAGTTGATGTGAAATGGGACACTATTTATTTGCTATCATAATTTGGGTTCCATGGGAGCCCATGGGTTACAGGAACCAAATTGCTTATGCAGCCCTTAAGATAATGCTATAAGGAAGCCCATGGCCAAATTTGGTTGTGCTAGGGTAAGAATTGTAAGAGATATAGACTTGTAAACACAGCTTACACGCAAAATTTGATGTGAAATGGGACACATTTTATGGCCGACCCCGGGGTGATAACATAAGCTCTCTTATTCTTCAAATAGTCGAGCTTAAAATGAAGGCCCTATCGTCTTAACGAGGCAAATTATAGCATTTTTAACTAAAGGGCCATAACTCCGTTGTTACTGGTCCGATCTGGCTGGTTTTCAAAATGAAGGCTCTATCGTCTTAACGAGACAAAAAATAACGACGGAGAACGGACGACGGACGGACGAAGGGACGACGGAAACTGGCTATCCCATAAGCTCTGTTGGCCCTTGGTTAAAAATGGTTAGCGCTCAAAAAGTACTTCTTTCCCTATATAAGGTGTAATTGTGTGTAACTGAGCGTGGATAACGTTGTTTTTTTTTTGCTTGTCAAAACTTTTGTGAAAATGTTTGGCCCCCATATAATTTTTTTCCAACCCCCACCCCCATTAATTGAAGCATACTTTTTTTGATTGTCAAATATCGTTTTTGTCAAATATCGTTTTCAAAAAGTTTGCCCACTCACCCGCCCAAACACACATCCCTATCCCCCAGTAACTGAAACGTTCCTACGCCAATCGCCCATGGATAGAGAGTGATGTATAATAATATAACGAGCACATAGGCTATATATTTATTTAATAATCTGTCTGACCTTAATGTATACTAAAAATACGATTTATTTGTTCTCTCTTTAAATGGACATAACAGTCAACGTACATTATATTAAAACACTGATAGGGGAAATAATCCCGACTTTGAAAAATGTCAACGGCGTTACGTAGTTATATCGCTTCCTTGATTAAGACACTACTGCAAGTGCCGGTGAAAGGTAAATTTTACACTATGGTGAAATGGTGACAACCGAACAATATTTGTCAAGTGTATGGTATGTGAAAAGGGTGAGTATCTACAAGAGAAGACACCCAATACTATATTATATATAAGAGTACCCTTACAAAAATTCAGAACTACTTTACTATATATCTATAAGAGTACCCTTACAAAAAATCAGAACTACTTTAATATATCTATAAGAGTACCCTTACAAAAAATCAGAACTACTTTAAAGTCGAAGTACTACAATCGTAATGATTTAGACATGCCACGCATGCAACCTAACATTACGTGGTCCCGCCTTAATTCCATTAAGCGATGGGAAAGCTTATATTAGCAAGATTTTATAACGGATATTTCGACAATAAAACAGGTGTTTACTGATAAAATGCGATAACCTGTTTAAAATTACCTAATAAATGTTTTAATTTTACAATAGGCAAACTTTTTAAGCTGAAAATAATGTTTTATTTCATTCCCCAGCCAACCCCATTTTAGCTTTTCGGAGAACGGCTGGACGATGAGGTATGAAAGTTAATACTCGGACCATGTAATGTTATATCAACGTGTGACTTCATAATTTTTAAATAGAATTATAGTATAAAGTAGACCATGCTTGTCAGTAAAATACCATATTAATTGACAATTTTTAATAGTCGTTAAATAGTCGAACAAATAACAACACCTTTTTGTGATAAATTTATATGGAATGTTGAAAAAAGCACCAAACGAAATGTTGCCGGCACCTTTTTGTTACACATTAAATGATGTTTTTAATGCGAGACTTGAATCTCAAGTTTGTAGACGTTTTTACCCCCGTAACAGTTTTTAATTTAAAACGACAACACTGCAATATATAATGGTTCATGGGTACACTCATATATTTGTTATGAGAATTTGTGTTGTAAATAATGTGATTGTATTTATTTTTCAAATTGAACTGAATTGGGTTTTAAGACGCACCAACACATGAACGGTTATATGGCGCCTAACAGGAATGAACATGCCAGGTTCATCCCCCATTTACATTTTAATTTAGATTGTAGTGATACAAACAAAAACACATTTATGTTTTGAACGGTTTTTCGGCGCCTATCAGGAATGAACATGCCAGGTTCATCACCCATTTACATTATAATTTAGATTGTAGTGACACAAACAAACAAACATTTATGTTTTGAAGTACAGATTTGTTTACTATACCGCCATATTTGCATTTTGCATATTAATTAAATTCCTGTGATATTCTCGCTCGCGGTGAAGGCATTCATATTCCCCTCATCAAATAACTCCACTATAAACATGATAAACTGACAACATGGATGAATTTGAGAAGAGAAGTGGAACAAACTCTTCTCGGAGCATAATTATGATTTAACTTTTAACGATAGACCGTTAGATGTTTGTATTTTAAATTCCAATCACCAAATTAATGGTAATCCATTTATTCACCCCGTAATAGGACTGTGAGAGTCGGGGTGGGCCACCCCTCAACAAACCGTACAGATATAAATGTAATATACTTAATATTTATATATACTGAACCAAACAGCTAACTCACCAGTAGACAATACCTTTAATGTATGAACTTATTATATGCCGACTGGTACCGTTGGAGACAGGTGATTTGAATGATTTTTTTTACATTCACAATCGTTATTGACAAGATATTCGTCTCGTTCAGAATGAAATTTGTTTTGATTTATTGATTGTTCTTATTGAGATATTAAAGGTATCGTCTACTGGTGCGTTAGCTGTTTGGTTCAGTATATAAACAATTTTCAAAATATTAAGAAGAAAAAAATGCATATCATGCTTAGAAACTGTGTAAATGGGGAGTATTTTTAAAATTTCTTTACAATATTCAAAAGAAGATTTAAAATACAATTTTGATGAAAGGGGGTCTCTGCAATCTGAGGGTCTTTCAAAAGAATTTTATATGCAAATACACCAGATTGCTGTGTGTCCCTTTAAATCTTGAACATGTTGAAAGCAATAAACATTTACAAAATTGTCAAAATGTTTATTTTGTTGCTTTAATACGTCTTCATTGATAATTGTAAAGAAATGGTGTTTTTTTTCAAAACCCAGCATATATATCTTGTATAAAGAATTGTTTAACGTAGATAAATACAATGCTAACATAATCAACGTATGAGTGTTTCAGTTTTTATACAAGATCCACATACTATCTCTGCTGAGTTTTTCTATAGTTGACTGTGTGAAACCAAAATAAATATATAAAGAAAAGACAAGATATTTCTATGGAGTATTGACTCTTCATTACTATTCAGTGGAAACAGCGGGGAACATAATTTAACAGTTATAACTACACATTTCTTGGGATTTTTCTTTTGATTTTCATTTTGTCAAAATAAAAAAGAAAGACAAAACAAAAAAAATGAAGAAGGAACAATATAGATATGTTGCACAGTGTAACTCTTAAAATGTAAGACAAAACTAATTAAGTAGGGATTTATAAGCCAACCAAGGTTTTTTAAATTTATCAAATGCAAAACTTTTAATTGGGTTTATTTTTTTAATTTTATATATGTATTTAATTTGTGGTTTGAAATTTACGAACAATGGTAATATCTTCCATCTAACATGCATTTATATATGAAGTCTTTTGCATGCAAAATGAATTTATTTAGAACCTTGTCATATTCACTAGACCAAACTATTATTTCTTTTGTAGTCCATTCCGATTGGATTATAATATTATTGTCATTGCATGTAATGTTTATAAATATCCCAAAATGTTTTGGTATATTTACATTCCCAAAATAAATGTGTAATGGTTTTTCTAAAGATTCTGTGCAAAGGCTAGAGGAATTATCATTTTTTATCTTAATTTTGTCAAAAGGATGTTTGTAGCAGTAATTCTGTGGTTTATTTTTTCCTGAAACCATTGTTATATAGTATCTTTTGTACACTTGAAAGGTATTTTGAATAATTCATTCCAATCTCTCTCTATATTTATACCATATTGCCACCATTTGGCTATAGATGTTGGAGGTACATTTGATTTAATATGTATATCATAAATGGGACGACAGTCTTTCTGTGCACTGTGCGCGTTTATTAGGGACACTATTGCTGGGCAAATTGGATTTTCTAAATTGATAGCAAGATGAGTAAAAATGTGTTTTTGAAGTTAGCCCGTATTGCTGCAGTCGTACCTTCATATTCTAAAAAATGTGAATGTACAGCAAACTTTTCGATAAATAGCCTAAAAGAGAGAAGATTACCATTGTTATCCATTATATCATTAATAAATAAAATACCTTTATCATGTTTATCATACAATCTTTTATAAGGCCCAAGAGGCATGTAGACGCACTACTGGCTAAAGATAAAGTTTGTGTATAAGGGGTCATAACTCTTTCAAAAGTCGTCAACTGGAACATGCTGATGATATACGCAACAAGGCTTGGTACTGATCATCCCTGCAAAGTTTCATTGAAATCCAGCCAAAGATTCAGGAGAACTAGTCTGTACAAATTTAGTGTATTAAAACATAACTCCGCCAACATTCATTCAACTGGAACATGGCAATACAATTGCGCGACTAGGCTTGGTACTAATAATCTCTGCCAAGTTTCGTTGAAATCCAGCCAGGGGATCAGGATAATTACTTGGGACAAAGTGTGTGCATTAAAACCTCAAAAAGACAATTTGCACAAATGAGGTTGGAGCTGATAATTCCTGCAATTCCTTTTTGAAATCCGGCGAGGGGTTAAGGAGAACTAGTACAGACAAAGTTTGTGTATTAAAACCTTTAAAGGGCCATAACTTTGCCAAAAAACATTCAACTGGAACATGGCGATGATTATTATGCACAACTAGACATGGAACTGATCAGCCCTAAAAGGTTTCTTTGAAATCAGGGATTCAGGAGAACTAGTCATGATAAAGTTTCGTCGAAATCCGGCGAGGGGTTCAGGAGAACTAGTCCAGACAAAGTTTGTGTATTAAAACCTTTAAAGCCTTAAAATAAGATGCAATCTGAGCACACCTCAGGAGGATCAATAATATCTAAAACTCTTTCACAATACTTGCAATTCATTATATTATAATATAGAATTATATTTTTAAAATATAGGCTTAAAGAAATATTATCTTATGTTATTATATAAATGGAACGTATAGAAAAGAAAATCAAAAACTTTAAGTAAGATCAAACGGAACATGCAAAAACTATTGATTTTGAAAATGCGAGTAAATTTGATGCAGAGCTTTTAATTTTTTCAAACTTTCAAGATTTGGCAGAAAGAATCATAACAATGGTAAAACAACTAGAACTGTCATATAAAATAAAAAAAGGAGATTATTATAAACAAACTGCGTGCTTTTTGTAAAAAACAAATTTCATTATAAACAAACTGCGTGCTTTTTGTAAAAAACAAATTTCAGAGGCAACCGGTTGCCAACCAAAAGTATACGAAGTTTCTTTTGTTGCCTACTATGATGTTTTACTTAAGCAAGGAATTGAAATTATTATGTATGGTTGATTAAAATAATACAATCTTTTATATTTAAGTATTTACAGTTACGCGGAAGAAGAAAGAAAACATTTTGAAGAGGAACAGAACGTTTATGAGAAAGTAGCTGCTTACGAGCAGGCTCTTTTAACCAAGACAAATGAACTTATCAAAGAGTTTGAGACAGTTCACATGCAACGATTGTCAGATGATATTGCAGCTTTTAAAAAAGATTGGGCAATAAAAACTGAGATTGAGTGCAATGATGCTGTAAAGCTTCTCACAGATCTTGCAGAAAAAGAAATTAAGATTTTTAATGAAACACAAATAAAAGTAATGTTTGAAATTGGTGAGTTGTTCAAAGATAATCTAGTCAGCAATCTGGAAAAACCTCATGTGATTAATACTGATATCGGATGTTATGAAGACTTTGAAACGTTTGTCGAAAGTTTAATAGAAATGATTGATGCAGAAGTTTTTAATAAAGACGAGTTTATAAATTATTGCAAATACAGGATAAAAATAAAATCACTGGCAGCGGGAGGTGATCTTGAAACTGTTGATTTCGATAGATACTGCAAATATCATGTAAAAATAAGTCAGATGATAGACAATAGAGTTCTTGGAGAAAAATGCTTTCGGAGATACTTAGACATTCTTCTGGATAATGAAATAGATGCTCTCTTGGATGAGGTTACTAACGGGGACACCGGTGAGCATACTTATGAATTTACTGATGAGGATACCGGTGAGGACACCGATGAGGACGTCGACGAGGATATCGATGAGGACGGCGACGAGGGTGAAAATATTAAATAAAATAATGCTATTTAATTAATTAATTAATTAATTAATATAGGCTTAAAGAAATAATCTTATGTAATATTATAATAATGAGTATCCGAGAAATTGAAACATCCCCAAAACAGTATAGCAAGATTTTTAAAGTAGACGGTTATTTAAGTAATGATCCGGTTGTTCAACTACAAAAAGCACACACTCCTGCTGTAAAGTTGCTCAAAGCAGAACTAAAAAGAACAGGTGGATTTAAATTAAGCATTGATGTAAAACTTACGTTTAAAAAAACATTACCGATGGGTAAAGGAGGTTTTCATATTATATACAAAACAGCTTACTTTGCCTCAAAGGCTGTAATAATAAATTAAACAAAAATCAAATTTCAGAAGCATTAAACAAAGCACGGGATAAAAAATTATAAATATAATTGGAAATTGGCTTCGGGAGGGAAGTGGTTGGGTAATGAATCACTAGATGCACATTACATATATCGAATAAAGTATAGGCCTTTACGAGGTAGCTCTTATTTGGATTTACCAAAAGAACTTGCTAATGCTAGAAAAGGATTGATAAATATAAAAAAGATAACGAATGCTTCAGATGGTGCCATTTGGCTTATGAATTTCCTGTCAATAATAAACCGCAAAGAATAACAAAGTACAAAACGTATATTGGAGATCTAAATTATAAAGGTATTACATTTCCTGTTACTATCAAACAAATCCCAAAAATAGAAAAACAGGACAACATTTGTTTTAACATATTTGGGTATGAAGATAATCAAGTATACCCTCCGTACATATCAGAAAATAAAGCAGAAAAAACATGTGATTTGCTTTTAATTACTGAAAAAGAAAAAAATCATTATGTGTGGATAAAAGATTTTAACAGGTTAATGTTTAATCAAACATTACATTCAAATAAAAAATGGTTTTGTACAACATGCTTGCAGTGCTTTAAATTAGAAAGAGTTCTGGAAAATATAAACCTGTTTGTCTTTCACTTAATGGTAAGCAAGCAGTAGACATGCCAAACAAAGATGAAAAAGTTAAGTTTAAAAACTACGACAGACAGCTAATGGTTCCGTTTGTTATATATGCTGATTTTGAAGCAGTAACTGAAAGTATTTCACATACGAAAGCATATCAAAAGCATACTGATTGCCGTTACGGGTATAAGGTTGTTTGTTGTTATGATGATCACTATTCAAAACCAGTTGTAACGTATAGAGGACCAAATGCTGTTTACAAGTATTTAGAAAAAATGAAAGAAGAAGAAAAGTGGTGTAAAAAAGCTATGAATGCAAACTTTAAAAAAGATCTAGTAATGTCACAGGAAGAAGAAGCCGGATTCCAAAAATATAAATCATGTCATATTTGTGGTAATGGTTTTGCAACAACTCTCAAAAAAGGTGACGGGGGTTATACAGTGGCATATGAAAACTCCATCAGAAAAGTAAGAGACCATTGCCATATAACTGGAAAGTATAGAGGAAGCGTTCATGACATATGTAATATTAATTTCAGGTTGACTAGAAAAATACCTGTTGTGTTTTATAACTTGAGAGGATATGACTCTCACTTCATAATGCAACACATCGGAAAGTTTAAACAAAACATAAATGTTATACCGAATAACATGGAAAAGTACATGGCTTTTATGTTAGGACAAAGTTTGGTGTTTATTGACAGTTTTCAGTTTATGTCTCAATCATTAGAAAATTTAGTAAAAAACATCCCTTCGTTTCAATACACCTCTCAGGAATACTCTGGCGACAAGCTAGAATTAATAAAACGAAAAGGCGTTTATCCTTATGATTACATGAACAGTTTTGAACGCTTCAAGGATACTAAGTTACCTGACAAAGATAGCTTTTATTCTCAATTAAATGATGAGCACATTTCAGATGCAGATTATGATCATGCTAAAACAATATGGAAAACATTTAAGATTAAAAATATGGGAGAATATCATGATCTGTATCTTAAGACTGATGTTCTGCTACTGACAGATGTTTTTGAAAACTTTAGAAAAATGTGCATTGAGTATTACAAATTAGATCCTTGTCATTACTTCAGTAGTCCTGGTTAAGCCTGGGATGCTTGCCTTAAGATGACTGGTATCCAACTGGATTTAATAACTGATATTGACCAATATTTGTTTGTGGAAAAAGGATTAAGAGGCGGCACGGGTTATATTGCAACAGATATTCACAGGCTAACAATAAATATATGAAAAACTATGACAAGAAAAAAGAAAGCAAGTACATAATATATCTCGATGCTAATAACTTGTACGGGTGGGCTATGTGCCAACCGTTACCTACTGGCAACTTTAAGTGGGTTGATAAGTTTACAAAAGGAAAATCAAATTACATTGTTGAGTGCGATATTACGTATCCTGAGAAACTGAATGACTTGCATAATGATTATCCTCTCGCCCCGGAAAGTTTAAATATCAAAGATGAGTGGTTGTCAGACTATTGAAAAAATTTAAAATAAAGTTTAATTTAGGACATTGTAATGTTAATAAACTTGTTACGACGTTGAAAAATAAAGAAAAGTATGTCGTGCATTTTAGAAACTTAGAATTGTATAAAAAGCTTGGATTGAAGGTAACACAAATACACCGAATACTATAGTTCGACGAATCAAAGTGGTTAAAAACATACATAGACTTTAATACTGCCAAGAGAACAGCTGGTAAAAATGCTTTTGAAAAGGATTTCTTCAAACTGATGAACAATTCAGTTTTTGGTAAAACTATGGAAAATTTGAGAAAATAATTAATGTAAAATTGACTCACGACGAGGAGGTTCTCTTAAAATATGCAGCAAGACTTCCATTTATTTCTTGTAAAATGTTTAATGAAAATGTATTTGCCATAAACAGAATAAAAGAACGATTAGTTTTAAATCGTCCTTGTTATGTCGGCATGTGTATTTTAGACTTGTCAAAATATTTTATGTATGATTTTCATTACAACTATATAAAAAAAAAATATGATAGAAAAGCTAAGTTATTATTTACTGATACCGATTCCTTGTGTTATGAAATAAAAACAAAAGATGTGTATGCGGACTTTTACAAGGATAAAGAACTGTTTGATAATTGTGATTATGATCCGAAAAGTCAGTTTCATTTTAATGATAATAAAAAGGTTATTGGCAAGATGAAAGATGAAACGTGCGGTATACCTATTGTTGAATTTGTCGAGTTGCGAAGTAAACTATATTCGTATGTGCTAGATAATGAGGTTAGCGCAAAGAAATGTAAGGGTGTTAAAAAGTGTGTTGTTAAAAAACAGATAGCACATGACGATTACAAAAAGATTTTGTTTACGGCAACAGAAGCTCGCCATGAGATGAATGTTATTAGATCACAAAAGCATAACGTAAGCAGCTATGCAATAAATAAAAAAAGTTTATCAGATTATGATGATAAACGGTACATACTAGATAACGGACAAGATACGTTAGCATACAGTTAATTGTAATAGTTGAGTAGCATTCAAGAGTTTAAAAATAATTATTTAAAGTATTATATAATGGAACAAGAAAGATTAGAAAAGGTTTGCAGAAAACTTAACCATTTAAAAGATAAATAGAGAAGAGAATTGATGAGAGGTAAGCAACTCCAAGTAGAATATGAGGTAGTCCGTGATGATTTTATGGACACCAAAAAAAGGCGATTTCTGGTTGAAATGGATAATTATGAACGCGAGCTGGATAAAAACAGGGAAGAGCTTCTTGAACTGAAAAACAAAATAGCAAAGTGTAGGAAAATAAAATACCCCATGGTAAAACATGATATGCAGAGCGATGATGAAGACTACTGCCCGGTTCCGTCTGACTTTGCCTAATGAGTTGCACATGTTATGTTATTAAAATGACAAAACCGGATTGATTAGTAATATAGATAGTGAGGGTATCAGGCGAGTTTTCCTGACCGGGGTGCTTGAGAAAACTAATGAAATATGTTGGTGTTGATTTAGGCGTGACTTACATTTAGATCTTGGTGTGAATGAGACTTACGCCTGAGTCCCCCCTGGCATATTTCATTAGTTTTTCTCGTTGCCCGCGAGGGGAATCTGGCCTGGTACCCTCACTATCTATACTAAACCTGTGTATCGTTCCCCTCTCTCTGTGGTGGCTCTTCATAACCTAAAATGTGTTGATGAGTCGTTAAACAATATTCACTTTTTTAAAAGCGTTAACATATATTGTTATTGCCTCTTTGTGTCCGCCTGTCCGTCAGTCCATTGTGACACTTTGATGAATGAGTTAATGTATACTCGCTTGGCTGAGGTCTGGTTGCCGGGGTAGAATACAACCGCTACAAATCCCGCTAGAGGCAGAGGGGTAGGACGCCCCACGCCCCCCCCCCCCACCCCACCCACACACTTTTGTCATTTTTTTTATCATGCTCATTCAAGGTCTTCTTCATGACACCGCATACGCATATGTGGAAATGTGGCTCCATCGTAAATGGAGTCACTACAATAGAATTTGCAGCAACTCTGCAGGTTAGAAGGTTCTAGGCCCATTCTCCATATTTTATCTAGATGTAAATGGAGGATGAGCCTGGCATGTTCATCCCTGTTCGGCGCCATACAACCTTTCTTGTGTTGGTGCGCCGTAAAACCCCAATTCAATTCAATTCAATTGGCTGAGGTAGTCGAGTGATCATATTTCTGTGGGCCTGAGACAATAACCAATGCAGGGTACCGAACAACTTTATTGTAATGTTATCACGTTGAGGTTGAAGTGAACACGTCCTTATTGTTACAATACAATAAAGTTTAACATGTACATAATGTTATGTATTATTAAATATACTGTTACTCGATAATTATGAACAACTGCAATTATGTTACTCCTTAATGTGCTCAGAATAATAAAGTAAGCGCATGCGAATACAGTCAACTCATGCGGCAGCTTCCTGTATTATTGTTTGGGGCGCTTGTTTCAGCCAAAGTTTTTTTGGACGTTTCAGACAAAATATATGTCATACCTAAATAAGTTGTATGTCAGTGAAACAGACATTTTTGGTGGTAAATAAAAATACCTTACTTTTTAAAATCGGTTGAGAAATAAAAATTTCATGCTGGAAAGCTGTTTTTGATGCGACATTTTCAATGTAAAATTCTGCTGCATAAAATATTCGAAACATACTTATTTTTAGAATTTTTATCCGAAAATAGTTTTAAATTGTTGGATATTTTTAAATTAAGACAATCTGAAAGTTTTATTGCAAAATATAAAGGCTAACTGAAATTATGTGAAACTTCTTTATTTCTGCCGTCCCATCAACAAGGAATTTACATGGGAAAAGCACCATCAAAAGCTCGTTAGGGCTGTAAAACATTTATTTCTCAACCGATTTTCAAAACTAAGGTATTTTTATTTACCACTAAGGTATTTTTATTTACCACTAAAATGCCAGCTCTAATGATATATAGTTGAGTTACGTATTATTTAAATTGCTCAAACCTTTGCAGAAAAACCTTCGGCTGAAACAAGCGCCCCGAACAATAGATGGAATGGACGATTGATTAATGTGTAGTTAAATTGAAATTCTTACACTATACACATTTTTCTCTTTTAATATGACTATTTTTGGCTGACCAGTTGATATATAAGCCTATTGGGAAACTCAGAGGATGGCCGTTCAGAGTTGAAATATTTGTAAAAAGCACTGACAGTCTTACTATTAATTACCGCTGTATATTTGCAACTAAAACATGAAACATACACAATTGCAAACTACAATTAACACAAAGCAAATTCTAACAATTTGCATATGTAAATGAAATAGCAATTGAAACAGAAAAAGAACATGTATATAATACACTATTAATTATAGCTGGGTAACACTTCTGTACTGATATGGGTTCAAATGGTCAAGTGCACTAACGATTCAATTACAAACTAGTTTTCCATATATACTCTGTAAAAAAAGTTTTGGACCATGGCAGTGTTCGAACCCGTACAATGATCGCTGAACCTTGACATTCGACCATAACCCTTATTATCTCAGTTGATAATTCACAATAGATCAACAATCAACAATAATTATCGTTTACAATGAAAGTTTGCGAAAAAATAATAATCTTTTTATTGGTTACTCGAATGTGTCCGTAACTGTTACTTTCTATGGACTATTTTTTACAGACCATTTGTGTGTTCGCGATATTTTTTTAAAATCAAATCTTGTTTGGAATTTATTGTTTCTGGTACCAAATTAACCGGGTAGAGTAGACCTTGGTTTCTAAAAAAAGATACTTAAATTCAGCTCACTAGTTTTATTTTGATATGACTTTATATACACTGGTCCAAAACTTTTTTTACCGAGTATATATATTATATATATAAATAACAAAATCTTTCTTTTTTGCCATAGCTTTCGACCTAGCGGTCTTCATCAGTGGCGTTTATTTGTTGTATATACACGGAAACGGAAACGTTGACGCGGGAGTTTTGACGTCGCTGTGTCGCTGGTACGGCGGATACGTTGTATTTGGCCGTTAGGGTCCTATTCTTTCGTATTCAGTCCATACGGCCGGTACGTGCGGAGTTTCTGCTTCCACAGACATTCTATGTTTCGCCTGTAGATTGTATCTCCATTTAATTTCTCCAGGCCCACGATCAAGAAATGCTCCTGCGAATGGCCATCACTGTCTCATTATGTCTGTCTGGTGTTTCCATAGGATGTGGCCGATGTTTGAAAGTGCTCTTGAATACGTGATTGCAAGCGGGACGCGCGTTGTTTCATATGTACATATATAGTAAAGAAAATCATACATTGAACAGAACACCTTTCGCAAACACTGGATCTTACAATAGAGTAGCCAGACTAACTTCCTGGTTTGTTAAAGAGGGTAAAGATGCTGCTTGAAACATGCTCGCATCTCACTGCTGCTGGTCCGAATTCCACTGGGAGCTTAATTTGTGAGAAAGTGTCGATTCTTACGTATGTTCACCACAAAAAAGACAAAGTGTCGCGCGCAATATCCAGATCCGTGGCTCCAAGGTCAATGTCACACTTAGAGATTAGAGGTCAAAGGTCAAAATATTTGTCACTTACAGTGACATTTCTGGTTGAACATAATTTGAAAACTGACTGTTATAGTATTGTTCAGCCATTTGTTTTCTTTATTTCCTTAAAGTATTTACAAAACATATTTACATCGAACACAAAATCATACAAAATTGTGAAAGGTAAAAGTATAAGATATATGGTGCATACACGATGATATTAATATTGTTTTATTTATTTATTCTCTTTATTTCCATTTTACAAAAATCAGTTGAATAATAATATGTGCAAAAGTGTACTTAAGCATACATAGTAGATTAATAACAAAACTATGTGCATACATAAATAACATATGAACAATTAGAAACTATTAATTACAAATGTACAATGCAAGAATTAGAAAGCCTGTATCTTTCTGGTATTTTATATAATACTATATAAAGAAATATAAAAAGATCAGACAGGGAAAGTAGCATTCAATGAGGACAGTCAACAACATAACATAGAAACAAACAAACAGAGACAAACAAGAAGGCAAAAGTAACAATAAATGCAAACGACATCACAAACACAAAAGGGTTGCTACTTTTTATGGAGAGGATCTCTATAAGCATTTTACTTTCGTTCCAATCCATTTATCTATTGTATGTAACAATTGTATAATGCGTTATCTTTGAAATATAATAGGTATAGGGCTACCGGCTTGGAACTGTCAGTGGCAAAGTTCCAAAGTAGGCCACTGGGGGTTTAAACCGGTTCTAGGGTGCACCAAACCTCACACTTACCCTACTGTCATCCCATTAAAACAGGGCAGTGTAAATAAAGAAATCCCCGCCATGATCTAATATCTAACCAACAAGGCAGAATCAGTAGGCAATATAAGTAAAACACAAATATGCTGGTGTAAATATAATACAAAAAAACAATAGCCTAGAGAGCCAAAATGAAGGTACTCAATGACTTGGCAGAAGCCAGAGCAACAAGAGAATAAACCATTAAGGGCACGACAAGAAAGATCATAGACAAACATCAAACGCCACCGTCCCAATGGGCTTTAGGTAGGCGTCATCATAGGGTCCACAACCTGTCCGGTCATCGTACAATTAAAGAGGAAAGCATAGTGGCGAACTGTAAAAGGGTCCACCACCAAGCATGCAGTACGTTGCGAAATAATAGGGTCATAACCTCTTTTGATAAACTTTTTAACAAGTTTAACAAAGATAGTATGAAAGTGATCGTGACCAAGAATCTTACGAAGTTTATAAATCACATCACCATAGAAGTCCGATTGTGATAGTCCTTTCGACTGTACCAACAAAGATCACAAAGACGCGCTCGAGCGACCGGAACTGACCGTACCTACAAGATCCCGCCTCTGCAACCCGAGTCAGATACATTACAATATGTCAAACGACCATCATAGTTTACCTATAGACGTTATATGAAATATCCTCCAGATAAGGAGATATTACCTTATATATTTACAATAAACACACAATCTTCCATAATTATTAAAGGTAATAGCATGACATATCTGAATAATACAACGATGACATATGGATATATTAAATTAACAGATTCTCACTGAGAAGTTATCTAATTAGTGGTTTCACTCAATAGTATTCAGTATAACTCACATCGGACACTCTTGTAGAATGTGAAGGATAGTGGAACATAAATGCTAATGTTGTGGTCATCATCACACTCTAGTATTCAGTTTATATCGCATCACACATTGTTACAGAGTGTGAAAGATAGTGGAACACATTGCTATTGTTGTGATCATCACACTGTAGTATTCAGTATATCCCACATCACACACTCTGGTGCAAAATGTGAAAGATAGTGGAATATTACTGCTAATGTTGTGAAATCCCACTCTATAGCATTGAGCATAGTTCATCCCAGACAATTATGAAGAATTTGAAAGATAGTGATTCAGTATAACTCACATCGGACACTCTTGTAGAATGTGAAGGATAGTGGAACATAAATGCTAATGTTGTGGTCATCATCACACTCTAGTATTCAGTTTATATCGCATCACACATTGTTACAGAGTGTGAAAGATAGTGGAACACATTGCTATTGTTGTGATCATCACACTGTAGTATTCAGTATATCCCACATCACACACTCTGGTGCAAAATGTGAAAGATAGTGGAATATTACTGCTAATGTTGTGAAATCCCACTCTATAGCATTGAGCATAGTTCATCCCAGACAATTATGAAGAATTTGAAAGATAGTGAAACATTACTGTTAATGTTGAGATAATCACACGCTATAATTCAGTATATCCCACATCACACATTCTTGTGCAAAATGTGAAAGATAGTGGAACACAATGTTAATGTTGTTGTCATCATCACACTCTAGTATTCAGTTTATCTAGCATCACACACACGTACAGAGTGTGAAAGATAGTGGAACAAAATGCTAATGTTGTGATCATCACACTCTGTAGTATTCAGTTTATCTCGCATCACACACTGTTACAGAATGTGAATGATAGTGGAACACAATGCTAATGATGTGGTCATCATCACACTCTAGTATTCAGTTTATCCCGCATCACACACTGTTACAGAATGTGAAAGATAGTGGAACACATTGCTATTGTTGTGAACATCACACTGTAGTATTCAGTATACCCCACGTCACACACTCTGGTGCAAAATGTAAAAGATAGTGGAATATTACTGCTAATATTGTGAAATCCCACTCTATAACATTGAGCATAGTTCATCCCAGACAATTATGAAGAATGTGAAAGATAGTGAAACATTACTGGTAATGTTGAGATAATCACATGCTATAGTATTCTTTTTTCTTTCTTTCTAAGATTTATAGTCCCTCTACCATATGAGCTCCCGGGAAGAATCCCCCGTTGACTCGGCATTATGTTTGGACTAAAAAGATTTTGATTTTGAATTTTGAATTGAGAGACTCCGCCTCAGAGTCGACCAAAGTGTCTGAATTGTCTGCCAAATATATAATCATAGCACTGGCGGTTTATTTAACCTAATTTCGCGCGCTAAGATTATGGGTGTGATTGGTGGTTTTTTAAGCTGTTTTTGATTTACTGTGTGTTTGGGTCCGCAACTGCATTACTTGATATATTTGGTTTGTCCTGGGGTGACGGGCGTTGGGGCGATGTGGGATACGCGTACTGCCCTGCTTGTTGCCTGGCATGGTACCGTATTTTATATTAATACCAAGTGACCATAGCCTTCTTTTATGGGGCCACGGCCCCTGGTTTGGGTTTTTGGGGCATTGATGGGGTATGCTCGTACTGACAAGGTACCGCATATATTTTAAATGGTCATTGTTATGGGGTTTATTGGGCATCTCACTTTTTACGTAGCAGTGGCTTAATGAATTTCAAGGGTCATCAGTTGCATACCAAAGGTGTGTATTGATGTATTTTGTTTTTTTGTGCCTCTGGGCACGAGGCTTGATTAGTTTCTGGACGTGGTCAGTTTGGATCGACAAGGGGGAGGCTAGGAGCCTCACCGGTGGGAGCTTCCCTGGGTGATGTATTGTAGGTTGAATGCGTTGATGGTTTGATGATTCTTAAAGGTGCACGTGTGCCACTCACTTTAGGTTTGTGACAACTTGTGCCCCTGGGCCGTAGACCGCGCTAACGTAGATAGGTTGGCGTTGCAGGTCCGGCATCCTTCTTCAAGACATCTAGGCGCATTATACTGACATATTAGTGAGATTATAACCTATTATTGATTGACCATACCTTTTGCTGGTTTTTAGGAACATAAAACGGCCTCATTTTTAGATTGTTATTTACAGTTCGGAATTGGGCAAATAGCCTTTATTGGTTCATATGCATTTATTTAATAGTAAACATGGTTTTATTTACAGAAACAAGATAGTTTGGTCAATCTCTTATAGGTGTAGATGATACTTGTTGGTTAAGGTTATGTATACGTACCTCTTTGTTTGCCATCTCGTGTTTATAAGAGATTTGTTCCTTTACATATAGTATTTACATACACATATAATTAAATACTTCAAGTTAACTGCTATTTTACACTATATTCTATCATTGACATGTCTTACTGGATTTCTATTTTTATTTACCCATTTTACACCTATTACTGCATATCACCACCTGCATACGTATAAGTATCTGTGCCGGTGCTTATATTACTGTATTAATCTATCCGGACGGGGTTTGTTCTATTATAAATGTTAAGCTAGTATATGAGCCCGTACTCAAACTTACTGACACGGACTCCAAAGACGCCACTCAAACTGGAGGACCACGGGTGGGCTTGTCGCGGCGCCGTCTGAGCTTTGTTCAAAGAAGACCACTTGCGCCCCTCCGTTATCATTGTACCACAGAAACTATCCATGTGCGGATGGAGCCCAATATCAGAATCAACCAATGTTTTGCTACCTGCTACGTTTTTATTAATTGAACTCTTTGACCTATCCACATCTGGTTACCTATGTTTTAGTCTTTTTGGTTTTACGTTATGTTCTGCCTATCAGCTCCTAGAGTGGGGGCACACCACTTTCGGGGGTTAACCGACAGGCAGCACATACTACTTATCATTTATTATATATTCTGGATTGCATGTCTATTGGTATTTATTCTATTCGGTATATATATATGTATATCCTCTTACTTATTTACACTCTATGACATATTATATACATTAACTGTAATCCTTTCACTATTCCACAGTGTTGTCGCGTCACCCCATATTTTAAGTCTTTTTCTAGCCTAGACTGGAATACGTTTGCACGCCCCACTGGCTACAGTGCCCATCCGAGCACTGTATTCGTGTCAGTGGAGAGACTCGCCTACTATGTAGGTGTGGCTCCTTCATAGTTTAGGCATTGATTTGGTAGCGCGGCCCCACCGTGCGATGTGCTAGGACCCATGATTGATCTTGTCCCCATTACTGATATAGGGTCCACTGCCTCGTCCACATCGTTAACCTTACCCAGCGCTCACAGAGCTAGTTCCAGGGAGAGGTACACCACTAGTCGTTACCGAGTGTCAGGAAGGATGGCAGATTTAGCCATGGACCCATATTGGTGCACTTAAGGCGCGATAAGCAGTGACCCTGTCAATAGCCCCTCGTCCCAGGTTTATAGACACGTAGTTCAGCTGTCATACACACTCTTGCATGATAATGTCTGTTATGTGTATGCCAGCTGGTAGTATGTCCACAAGTGTATCTGGGTCTTCTGACATACACACTCTGCACTATAGTGTTTGTTATGTGTATGTCATTTGACACACATGCCATGGGGCAAGGGGCCGTACTTTTACTGTTTATATTATTGTATCCAACTTAGAATTTTTGATGAATTTGGAAACTGATGTCCTTGTTTTCTCCATAACAGACTTTATAGGAAATAATAGATTTTGTTTGTCAATTACAGATAGACCCAGTTTCAGCAGTTCTGCTTGTAGCTCGCTTCGTTGTTCCTTATAGAGCGGACATAATCGCGTTGAGTCAAATAATATATGTTCAAACGTTTCAGGCTGCCCACATGCGTTACCGTTTCTGTTCCTTAAACTATCGTATCGTTCTGATCCTATTCCTGTGCGCCCTAACCTAAGTCGCGTGTATATAACGTCTAAGTTTCTATTATCATTATATTGTTCTATTTTCGGTGGCGTATGAGGATGTATATCGATTCTTTGCGTTTTGATATTCTTCCATATATTGAACCATTCTTGTTTAATATTACTTTTTATTATACTATAGACTTCTTTTACTCCAAGGTTAAGGGGTATAAGACTTCCTTTTATGGAACCCTGTTTTGCAATCAGGTCCACTGCTTCGTTGCCTATTATTCCTACATGGCTTGGAATCCAGGTCATATCAATTGTTCTATTATTATTTACTGCTTTATTGATGGCATACATAATTTTTACTATTAAATCTTGCCTCGTTTGGGACCTTCCCTTAGCTATTGATTGGAGTGCACTGAGGCTGTCACTCAGGATTACTACTTTTTTGTATTAGTCATGTTTACCCATGTAGTCGCAGCATATATTGCTGAAAGTTCCGTTGTATATACAGATAACATATGGTCTAGTTTTATTTTTAGCCTATGGATTATTTTGTTGTCCGGGCTGTATATTAGTACGCCTGATCCAGCTAGATTATCAGTTTCCGGGTCTTTGCTACCATCAGTAAATATTTTGATGCAATCAGAGTAATTGGTTTCTATATGTTTATCGGTTATTTTCTTAGCCTCGTCTGTTTTTTTTTTTTTATTATTTATTATCTCTTGCAGTTCAAAACACGGCTTAATGGTTTGCATATTTACCATTGATGGGAATACTGGTTCTTGGATTTGTATATCTTGTAATTTATCTTTTTTCAATAATACTTGCACAGTTTGCGTAAACATGGTAAATGGCGCGTTTACTCGCGTTTTACCTTTTTTTATGCTCAAATATCCCTACCTCAGTAATTAGGTCATTTACCGGTAATTTATCTCCTAACCTATTTGTTCGCGCCCAGTATTTAAGCATATTTTTTTTCGCGTATGAGATTCAAGGGTAGTTCCCCGCATTCTACTAGAACTGCAATTTGGTTGGTTCCCTTATGTGCCCCTGTAACTATTCGTAGCGCTTTGTTTTGGACCACTTGTAGTTTTTTGAGTTTATATTCTGATGCCGACGCGTATGCAATACTGCCGTAGTTAATTTTGCTAAGTATTAGTGCTTTATATAGTAAAAGTAGGGACTTTTTGTCTGCACCATAGTCTGTACCTGTTAACATTCTCATTAGGTTTATATCCTTATTACATCTATTAACTATGTATTCTATATGTTTTCCCCATGTTAGGTGCCTATCAAAGTACATACCGAGAAATTTAGCATAGGGCGCGTATTCTAATTGTTTATGACATAGCGTTAGTGTGGGGAACTGTGGTTGTCGATCAGGGTATCCTTCTTTTGATACCAGTAACACTTGTGTTTTGTCTGGGTTTATCGTGAGTCCCCATTTTAATGACCAATCCTCTATTACTCTTAGCATTTCTTGGCCAATTTTAATAAGTTTAATTGGACTTCTAGACGTCAACCACATTCTCCCATCATCTACAAATTGAGACAGTTGAGCATGGTCCTTAATATTTGTTTTCGTTATATTGAATGATTTGATTGCTTTCTCTAATGTATTCATAAATATACAGAATATTATTGGGGATAAGACACTCCCCTGTGGACAGCCATTTTCGGTCGCGAATGTTTCTGATATATTACCATTTATTTTTACTTTAATTTTTCTGCCGTCTAGGAAATTTGCCAGCCATTTGAGCATTTTACCTTTTATACCTATGTTATATAGTTGTACCAGTGCCCCTTTGTTCCAATGCTTGTCAAACGCATTGCTTAAGATCTAAAAATATAGCTAGTAAATAGTCTTTGTTCATTTGCGCTTTCCTACAATCTGATTCGAGTCTTATAAGGTGATCCTCACATGATCTGTTATTTCTACATCCGGATTGATATTTAGATATTAGATTGTTTTTCTCAGCATAGTTGACTAGTCTTGGTTTAACCATTTTTTGCATGACCTTTGATAATACTGGAGTTAGCGATATTGGTCTATAGGAAGCCGGGAGGTGTTTATCTTTACCTATTTTCAGTATCGGTATTATAACAGATTCGCTCCAACTTTCTGGCGATATTGCATTTGCCGAGGAATGGTTATATATTTCTATTAGTTTTAATTTTGCATTTTCCGGTAATTGTTTAATCATTTCATAATGTACAAGATCTTCACCAGGGGCCGTATTTTTGCAATTTTGTAAAGCTTGTTCTAATTCAAATAGAGTAAAATCTTTATTGTATTCAATTTCTATATGACTATCTTGTGTTTTCATTTTTTTGTCAAGAATGTTTTCCATAGATTCTTTTATTAGCAGGAATTCTTGTTTGTGTTCCTTATTGCTGCTTACTTTCTGATAGTGTTTCGCTAGCGTGTTAGCTTTTTCCTTATCGTTATATATAAATTTAGTTCCTTGTATTAGTGTTGGCATTGTTTTGGATGGTTCCCCCCTAAATCGGTTAACTATATCCCAAATATCTTTTGAATTAGTTATATGGTTGATTTTAGAAATGAATATTTGCCAGCAATTAGTTTTTGCCTTTTTAATTGTATCTTTCGTTTCGTTTCGTATTAGTTTATAAATTTCATATGCTTCCGGGCCCTTGTTTTTGGCATAATTTTTCCTAGCATTCTCTCTTTTTTTATTCTTATTTTGCATTGTTCTGTAAACATAAAACATCAGGTTTAGGATTTGCATTGTCTAAAAAGTTCTGCAGTTCTGTCTTTTTTATGCTTCCTGACCACTTAATCCACGTGTGTTCCAAGACATGATAACTATGCCGTTTTTATTTAGATTAACATTTTGTTTGGGTCCCTCCATTTTAGCCTAGTTATCTTGGTAAGTTACTTAACTAGCCTATACTACGTTTTTAATTCTAGTATATCTGCCCCCAGTAACGTCCTGGCAGGATGGGACCCCTTATTGGGTGGTTTGCCATTGGTCCGCGGTGTGGCTGGGAGCCATTGGACCCCACATTGCCTGTCCTTGTCTGAAATGCATTTGCCTATTCTGATAAGGATGATTTGATTTTGGTCCCCGGTATTGCCTACTGTAGTTGGGGACAGATTTTGACCTGTCTAAGGTTTGGTGTGCCTGTGGGCCAGGTGTTGCTTTTATGGCGTCACCCTGCCCCTCTATTTCATTTATAAGATTGTCTATTTCTAATTCTGACAGATCTTTCTTTATTTTTGGAAGTATTTTGCGGAGTGCTGCTTTAACCTTGGCATTAATTCCTTTTTCATTTGTTTCATTCTGTGGTCGAGGGGTGTTAACCTGGGGCGTGTGCATGGATGTGGCCTTTTTTGCTAAAGGTTCAAATTCTGCTGATTTTCTATTAGCATTATGCGATTCTTGCATTTTATTATTTTTAAATTCTATGTCCTTGATATATTTTTGGTAGGCAGGACAACCCTTGTAAGCCGCACTGTGCTGGTTCCCACAGTTTCCACAATGTTTGTTTTGTTTATTCATACACATAGTGGCTGTATAGGGACCCGCACAGTGGGGGCACTTGGGTATATGC
This sequence comes from Cyrtodaria siliqua, assembly GCA_037043455.1. Lineage (NCBI taxonomy): Eukaryota > Metazoa > Mollusca > Bivalvia > Adapedonta > Hiatellidae > Cyrtodaria > Cyrtodaria siliqua. Next base: position 26,121 of record JAWPHD010006252.1, on the reverse strand, counting down.
TTGTTGCATTTCTTTGTTATATGGCCATGCATTTGACAGTTATTGCATCGGATCGGGGTCAAGAGAGCAGGTTCTACTAATATGGTTTTCCCTTGTTGCGATTTTAATTCAAGTGGGATGTTTGCTGAGTTAAAGGTAACCTTTATTGTGGCAGATGGTATTAGCTTGCCATTCACATTGTCAAATCCCCTGTAGGCCCTAGTAATGTTATTATGTTTAGCATTTAGAAGCTGTTTTAATGCCTCTTCCGTTTGAGCTTTGCCAGCATCCATAAGTATGATACCTTTAGATTGTTTGTTTGAAGGGGTTGCTTTATTTTTGTCTGTTGTTAATTTAAAATCATATTGCGCAAATTTAAAATTGTTAGCGTGGTCCATTGTTGAAGAGTTAATTCTAAATTGTGGTAATTGACCTGGTACCTGTGCTAGGGCCTAACAGTATGTGTGGCCCACATGCTTTACAAATTCTGTAATTACAGACTTCAGTTGGTCCATTGGGAAGGCCCGCTGGATTGTTGTCAGGGTGATGACAATCCATAGGGCTTCTACCACTGTACCAAACTTTTGGTTTGTTTTTGCCTTGGGTTTGTTTTTTGTTTGCCACCCCGCTTCCTTGTCATTGCTCTCTGACCCCATCCCCTCGGCAACAACTGTTTCCTGCGTTTGGTTGTTTTTAACAGAGTCATTAATGGGACCTCCCTCTATAGAATCAAATCTATTAAGTATCTCTAACGGTTGTTGAACTGATATATCGACCCATTCTGCGCTAGCTTTCTATCTTTATCTGCCCTACTTTCATCCAAGCTGCTATTTCCTTCCTCTACCTCTTCCTCTACCTCTACATATTGTGCTTTGTTGACTGGGCTACCCATGCTACCCATACTTTCGTTGCTACTATCTAGAATTCTATCTCGTTTTGTACCTAACAAACCTAACGTCGTCAGATTAGGCGTACTTGCCACTAAGTGTTGAGTACTTTTTTGCCTGTTCCGGCCCTAGTATGGGTGGCCTTGACCCTCTCATTTTCTACTACTACATCCGCGTATGTTGGTTTGCTTATCGCTCCAATTCTACTCTGATCTATTCTATTCTCTCTCGTTTATTTATATTTATTCTATTCTATTCTATTCTCTCTTGTTAATTTATATCTATTCTATTCTATTCAATTCTATCTTGTTTATTTTCGAAACTTACTGAACGGTTTGACCTAGATTAGATGGCCTATATATTACTATATCTGCTTTCTGAACTATCACGACCTTGACCTATTCGTTATTCGACCTTGACCTCTTTGATCTAATTACTGACCAGTCGTTTTGACCTACTTTAATTTTGTAATTTCTAAATGGGCGCGGACCGGATATAGAGCACCTATATCTGGTTTTATGGCGAATTATTGCCTTGTTTTGCAATCTAAATGCTTATTTACTACTTATTAATTATCTAATACATATTATTATCTGTTACTTTTTTACTACCTTTTTATAAATGTTTTTTGTTATATTATGGTTATATAAATGGTTATAGATATTATGATTTGATTTGGTGTACTAAGTATCTCTCGAGTGATCGCTCAAGTTATCTCTGTACATCAAATCATACCATGTATTTTCTTACTTTTACTGGCTTTCAGTATCCTTATTATCGGGTGGTATTGCACTTTTATAGTCCTATTATGATTTCACTATTGTTCGCTATTCCACTAGATTATAATCCACAAGTTCATAAATTCACAAATCGCGTTATTTCACTTGAAACACTGTAATCCTAACTGTTTTTATCACTATATTCATATGTCCTTTCAGTTTATAACCTTGATTTAACACTTTCCTAAGCCCAACACCACTGTTCGATCTCTTAAGAAGCGAAGAGACACGACTGTGCACACATAAACACAAAGAGAGAATGACGACGACGACCCTATATTCACACTCTAGTATTAAGTTTATATCGCATCACACAAACGTACAGAGTGTGAAAGATAGTGGAACACAATGCTAATGGTGTGGTCATCACACTGTAGTATTCAGTATATCCCACATTACACACTCTTGTGCAAAATGTGAAAGATAGTGGAATATTACTACTAATGTTGTGACAATCCCACTCTATAGCACTGAGCATATCTCATCCCACACAATTACGAAGAATGTGAAAGATAGTGAAACATTTCTGTTAATGTTGAAATGATCCCACGCTATAGTTTTGAATATATCTCACACCCTCGTGCAGAATGTGAAGGATAGTGAAATATTACTGGTAATATTGCGATAGTCAGAAAATAATAAAAACATCTGAGGTCTAATCACAGACAATGACTTTATACAGATGCGTAAATATCATCAAATTTCAATGTGAATACATCTGGGTTTTATAAAAAATATTTGCAAATCGATTATCATTCAGTGAGCTTCCATATTTATTCTTATCCAGCCATCCATATTAACTGAAAAGCATTCATAACAACTTTCAAACATGTCAAATGACATTGTTTATTGAACGGTCTCATACCATTTAACATAACTATTATTTGATCACGTGGATTAAAGTCAATGAATATTTTAAATATATTTGAGTCAACGATGGTAAACAGTGACTGCCACAATGTTTATGGTGTAGGATCGGTGTCAAAAATACTGATGTAGATGCACCTGTAAAAAAGTGTAGGTGGACCTATAAAAAGTGTAGGTGCACCTATATATTTTATGGGTGCACCAGTAAAAATGTAGGTGCACCCATAAAATTGTAGGTGCACCCATAAAATATATAGGTGCACCTACACTTTTTATAGGTGCACCTACATTTTTATAGGTGCACCTACAATTTTACAGGTGCACCTACACTTTCTTTTTGACCCCCCATAATTAGACGTACGCACAAAAGTATCGGTGTACCTATGTTTTTTCCATTTGAAATGACCAATCAGATTGCCGCTTACGAAATGGATATGATCATATTTACTGCTGTATGGGTGGTTTCGCGTGAAAACTCCACGTTATGTGAGAAGGGTAAATTATCTGCTTTCACTGGCGATGTAATATAATTGCAAATACTATTGACTGTGCAAGCCTAGAAATTGTTAATAAAATGTAAAGATAAATATAAAAAAAAATAATGAATTAAACATAAACAAGTTATTATTTACCCATTGTTATGGTATATATAAGACAATGCGCGAACATGTAAAGGAGTGGGAAGAAATGAGATAACTCGACATCAAATAAATAAGAGAGAGAGAGAGAGAGAGAGTTTGAAGGGTTTGAAATATAAAATATCGCGTGTGTGTGTGCGCGTGCGTATGTGTGTGATTCTACGGTGTAATGTGTATACACATACTGTCCACTTGTAACAGATATAGTGCTGCGACATTGGAATACCACGCCATAGTACATGGTAATCCACCCATTGGTATCTTCTGACACTGGTTATGTGTGCACTTTAAAACAAAATCACACAACATTATCACAATATAAATTCCAACGTCCTAAAGGTTTGTTCTAGAAGGTTATCCCTTATTTTACATTTACAATGCGACTAACTCTACACAACCTTAATGAAATTAGCATAACAACCGTTTTCACTTGATTTATGACAGGTGTTGTAAAACATTTCCATCCTTCACACCATCGTTAGGGTGATTCCTCACCTCAAAGTTCCACCCCAGTTGTACACGAGGTATTGTACACATCTTGACACGAGATTTCATCATTTATGACAGGTGTTCTAAAAACATCCTCATACGCCATCTCCAGAGGTGCTGCCTATTTGGACCCTCCCTCATCCAAAACTACAATCCTATGATTTGACACGAGATATATTGAGGTGATATATTGCACCCATTTTGACACGATATTTCTGGATTTATGACAGGTGTAAACATACACTTTAATCACCGTCAAGGTGATGCCTATTTGGCCCTCGCATTTAAACACAATATCATAATGTATTTGAATGCTTGTACAAAAAGACCAACGTTTTTAAACATTGTAATTAATGTACACAGTCAACATCTCAACCCGAGTCTAAAGAGCTAGTTTAGAAATGAAATGAACGATTAAGAACAGTTGACGGTTGATTATTGGTTGTCAGTTGAATAATGTTCTACGTCATTGTCAGCACTATGAGGGTCGATATTTTAGTTGTGGATGCAGACCCATCCACTTTATCCTGGGCAGAACCAGTACTCTTTACTTTCCGAATCCGTAAGAATCAATAGTTGAGGAGTTCTGTGGCGAAGTCCAATATAATTCTTACTTAATACTTCATTACAATATCACACTTAATTCATAATGAATATATCGGGGGTCCTATACCACCCGCGCCCTCACTCACTCACAGAGAAACGCCTAACTTACTAATGGACTATACACACAAGATAGACGCACGCACACATCATTTGCTTACTTACATTTACATTTAATAAATGACGTCATATCCGGTGTGATGTAAACAAGTTTGAAAATAACGCTCAGGTAAAAAAAATCGTAAATAATTAATTATAACGTCGATCTTCATCGGTAAAGTAATATAAAGGATTTTAATAGTGATATAATTGTATTATCTATCAAACGGTATATTAATTTTAAAAATAGAATGTGAAGAAGTCCAGAAATCAGCAAATAATCAAATTTCACAAATGGAAATCTCAAGTATTAGGGATGGAAGGAATTCAGAATCATCACTTGAGGAGAGAAATTATAAGCTAAATGAAATTAAATCCATGAAGAAAAAACTTTCTGTGACAGAAAACCAGGGATTACAGCCAACTGAAACTGGTGGCGGCGTGAAACTTAGTTTAAATGCCGGAACATACGAGATGCTGCGTTTTGCAACAGAAGAGTTCTTCATGTCCCAGCAAAATAACATAATCTGCAAAAAGATCCCCGTGATTGACAAAGTCGGACATCTTGTTGAAACAAAGTACAAGGTTTTCTCAGGTAAATCGACACATTACACAATGAATATGTATCATACAAAATCGTCCTGTTTGATTAACGGAAAAAATACAAACCAATTTTTACAACTAGACCTACCCAAAATATTTACAGTGATCGAAAAGAAAATTACGGAAGACAACATATCCATTGATGACTTCAATACAAGTGTCAAGGAAATGATCACACAGTATTTCAATACACAAGGTAGTGCCGAAATGAAAGAAAAATCGTCCGAAGTATTGGCGATTCAAAGCAGCTATGTAGATGAGGTACACCCGGATGATGTTTCTGAATGTTCCGACATCCACAGCATTCCGGATGATAGCGGCCATAATGAACTAAATGACATGGAAGACAAAAGTGATGCAACATCATCTATATCTACAGCAATTCTTGAGTGTCTAGGTGTTATTCGGACCGAAATATCAGAGATGAAAGAGCAGCTGTCCAGTCATATTGCACACTCCGAACTAAAAGTTGGTCAGCTCAGAGACGAAATATGCAGTATGAAAAGTCCACGGATGTCAACATCGAAAACTTGTCTGATAAACAGAACGGATTGAGCATAGTTCTTCAAAAAACAAATGAAAATTTACAAAGAAGACTTCAAGGAATCTTTGATTCCTTGAAGTTACTGCATGAAAAAAATGCCGAAATACGAAAAACACAAACCACCACCCAGATTAGCTCCGAAGAAGAACAAATGAACATTCCTCAATCCAATGAATGTACACCGAATACAATTACACCAGTTTCGCATGCACGAAATAGTAGCGATACATCCTTCAATGAAAATTCTATAAGACGGGCGAATGAAGAAACAAAATGTAAAACCCTCATCGAGAATCGAACCTTGATTATAGGAGACTCGATATTAAAAGGAATTCAACGGAATGGCCTAAATAGTACAACAGATATTATTGCTGCAGGTGGGGCGACAGTCAACGATTTGGCGTTACGGATTCGACAATTAAATATGGCGCAATATGCCAACGTCGTCATATATATTGGCGGAAATGACGTCGCACGCGGGAAGACGGCCGTGACGTTAGGCGCGGAAATAAAAGAGGTCGTCAATGCACTAGTTCGGCGGGAGTGTAAGGTGTACCTTAGTACTCTGTGTCCCAGGAAAGATGCAGAAGTAGCAGCATACAATGATGCTTTAAAACAGATTTGCCTAGATACCGGTGCTTGCCTTGTTCAAAGTAATATTTTCTTCACCTATATGAACAAGAAACCGGCAAGACACTACTTTTCACCTGATGGAATCCATCACAACGGTCGTGGTTCGAGTACATTACTCATGTGCTTCAATGAATGGATTAATGTAGTCAAGAAACGCTCATCAACTGAAACCAACTGTACTGCAAATCGTGCACATCAATCAAATAAACATAGTCCCGGCGGCAGTCCTTCCGTGGGCATGTTTAGTCAGCATCAACGTCGAAGTCAACCTTTCCACCGACCAATATTTGGATGGAGTGCACGCGCGGGTGATAGCGGAAGCAGACACATAGTTTCAAATCGCGGCTATTCACGATACTGTGACTATTGTGACATGAATAATCACAATACCCAGGACTGTGGTCTCAATAGAAACGGTAGCGGAAATAGATGGCACGTGACAGGAAATAAACACTCGCCACAAAACAGAAACAGGAAATAGGACAATGACGGCAAATACTCATCACAGTTTGAGAATAAAAATATGTACGAACATTTACAAACTATATGCAGCAAGTGTGACGAACTAACATGTGATTGTGCTTTGAATTTATTGCTGCAAAAGGAATCTCATAAAAAAGAAATAGTTAAATTAATAGGAATACACCAAATGCATGTAAATATTAAAAATAATTATAATATAAATTCTACGTCGAAAACTGATAATAATTCAACCTCTAACGTAAATTGTATAAATACCGATACTGTTGAGAGTGAAGTTTCGCTGTCCTCAACTAAAGTTGCTATTTCGAATGATAATATAACAAACATAGTAATCACAGATAACGCTAATACCATTGAAACAAATAATGTACATTTAAAGAACAACAATTTAAACGTAAGTTCGTTCAGCTATAACAAAAAAGGATTACATATTGCTAATCTTAACGTACATCATATAATGCCAAAGATTGATGAAATAAAATACCACTTAGCCCAACCAAACTCGACAGATATATTAGGGCTCTGTGAAACTTTTCTTACTGCAAATACCGATGATAATGATATATATATCAACAACTTTACATTTGAAAGAAAAGACAGGAAAGGTAAACTGGGAGGTGGTATCCTAGTATATATCGCTAATAAAGTTCCGTATACACGCCGTGACGACCTTGAGCATGATGCTATTGAGTCTGTATGGATAGAGATAAAGTATCCTAATTGTACAGCTTTCCTATTAAATTTTGTTTATCGAGCACCTGATTCGAAAGTATCATGGATTGAATTATTTGAAACTCAGCTTGACAAGTTGGATCATTTGAATTTAGAAATTCATGTATTAGGAGATTTCAATATCAACTATTTAACAGAAACGGATTCTGAAAAGTATAGTAATCATCGATGGGCCAATACTATTTTAAAATTTGGTCTTAATCAAATGGTAAATACGCCTACCAGAATAAGTAAAAACAGTTCTACAACAATCGACCATATATATACTACAAGATCCGATCTAATATGTGAAATTAAAGTACCTGTTAACAGTATAAGTGATCACTATCCAGTATGCTTTTCACGATCGACACATAATGTTAAGTCAGGGCGAGTTACCCATGAGACAATCAAATACAGATCTTTTAAGAAATTCGATGAACATACATTCTGTAATGATTTAGCAAAATCACCATTCGAAATAGTTGAATTTTTTGTTGATCCAAATGAGTCATTAAATGTATTCTATACAATATTAAATACTATTCTAGAAAAGCATGCACCTATTCGAGAAAAGAGAATAAAACATGAAACCCAGCCTGGGTGGTTTACTGATGAGATTAAGAACGCTATTTATCAGAGAGATAAGCTACATAAAGAAAAACAGTTTGAACAATATAAATTATTACGCAATAAAATTTCATCCATGATAAAGAAAAATAAGAAAAACTTTTATAACAACGCTATTAAAGAAAATAAAAGCCCAAAATATATGTGGAAAAACTTAAAAAGCATTTCCAAAACGGGAAAAGAAAACAATGGAGGCATTTCAATTCCTGATAGGCTAATCAAAAATGATCATATCATATCAGGACAATTAAATATTATTAATGCATTAAATGAGCATTTTATAAATATTTCAAACATAGTTAATAAGACGAGTTTTGTAAAAAGAGATTTCTCTGAATTACGGCAACAACTTGATATTAAATTGAAATATGCTTCATTTAGTATAAAACTCATAACACCTTTTGAAGTTAGAAAGTTGATTGATAAACTTGATAGTAACAAATCAACAGGTATAGACGGTGTTGGTACTAGAATTTTAAAATATTGTGGTGATTACATAACATCCTCCATAGCTTCAATCATAAATAACAGCATACAAACGGGAGTGTTCCCTGATACTTTTAAGGAGGCTTGTGTGATTCCTATACACAAAAATGGAAATAAAGACGACCCATGTAATTATCGTCCAATTTCAATCTTACCAACAATTTCAAAAATATTTGAGCGTCATATAGCCATTCAAATACTATTCTATTTCAAGACGTATAAAGTTATTCACGAGACCCAGTCAGGTTTCAGACAATATCATTCATGTCATACTGCTCTGACACGGTTAATAGAAGCATGGTTAAAAGATATAGACTCAGGTAAATTAATTGGAGCTGTATTTCTTGATCTAAGAAAGGCATTCGATCTTGTAGACCATAGAATATTGATACACAAATTGAAACTTTACCATTTTTCAGACAATACCGTTAAATTATTTGATTCATATCTTTAGAATAGAAAACAATTGATAAAGGTTAAAACTTTAAAATCCGAGATGCTTAAAGTTACTTCAGGTGTTCCTCAGGGATCAATACTAGGTCCATTGCTATTTCTATTGTACATAAATGACATTGCATTCGCATCTACCTCTGGAAATACAGATATTTATGCAGATGATACTACAGTATACAAATCTGATTATAATATTTTGGATGTACAAAATAGACTTCAAGATCGTTTGAATATTATAAATAAGTTGTGTATTTTGAATAATATGTCATTACATGCAGCGAAAACTAAATGCATTGTCATAGGAACTAATCACAAGCTCAAACATGTGGTAATATTGAAATTAACTGTTGATAGTTTATGTATAGAAAATGTCGCAGTTCAAAAGGTCCTTGGAGTTTATGTTGACAGAACTTTGTCTTGGAATGTACAAATAGCCAAAATGTGTTCCAAACTCAATTCTAAAATTGCCTTATTGAAACGTATATCTTACTATTTAACATATGATATGAAGATTATGTTTTATAATGCCTATATTATGTCTACATTTGATTATTGCTGTACTGTATGGGGTAAAAGCAAAAAAATAGAAGATAAAATACATAAAATTCAAAAAAGAGCAGCTAGAATAATATTAAACAAACCTTTTCGAACTAATTCTAAGGATATGTTCATTGAACTTCAGTGGCTTTCTTTTCATAACAGATGTCATTATCATACTGGTGTGTTGATATATAAATCAATAAACAACCTAGCTCCTAATTACATATCACAACTTTTGACATTCTCATGTAATAATAGGTATAATCTCAGATCAGCTACACGAAATGATCTTGTTACACAAAAACCGCTAACTAAATACATGAAAGACACCTTTAGCGACTTTGGTCGACACGTTTGGAACAATATACCGGTCGACATACGTTCTCTTCCTACTATCCAGTCATTTAAATATAATTATAAAATGTTTATTGCAAAATGCACATTAACATGAATGATATTATTATTTATTTATTTTTGCTTGGAAATATATGTACATTATGTAAGACTTCTTATATTTCTTCTATATTCAAATATAACTGAGTGTTTGTCGAAGATTGAATGTTTTTATTGTTAGTGTATTTGTTAAAAGCACTAAATGTTTGTTAATTCATGTACAGAAGGCCGCATTGAAAATATGATGTGTATATCTTGATAGTATGTCATAATGTGTTAACCTTCTTTAAATAAAGAATTTATTATTATTATTATTATTATGATACAATAACCATATAAGTGTATATAGGATGATGAATAGTATGTACAAAACCAGTAGTTTTTTCTCATCGATTACAAAAAAGAAACTAGTAGATGGGTGAAACCGATGCGAATGCCAATTTATGAAATAAAATGTGATTGTTATTAGATCAACATTAGGTTGTTTTATAATGACAACAACATACTGACTTTTATATTCACTTTTGGAGACGGCCGACTTATGTTTTAGTTTTTTTAAAATTACTTAATTGCACGTTTAGTATCCGCAGTATTAAGCAGGGCATACATCTTCACTTCTTTCTTTAGTTATTGCAGGCGAATAAATCAATCAATAAACAAACCATTTAGATAGGTCTTTTGAGGGTAATGATAATTATTATAATTATTATTATTATTATTATTATTATAACTGACATTATATTTGGTAACACATCTGTCTATTATCGTGATCATTTGTTCAATACTTTATTTACTTCACTATTTTCAACAGCAACATATTTATGCATGATATTAGTTAATATAAATTACAGCACAAATGAATCCATAGCATCTTTCAAATGTGTATACATTACTTATACATTTTGACTCATAGGGTAGTTTTAATTTTTGCTCGCCCTATTGCACTAGGCCTTTTGGCGAGCTTTTTGACTCCTAGCATGTGCGTTAACGTTTTATTGCTGAATAAAGATTTTTGTATTTACAACATACTTTTATCATTGCATTTAATTTTAATTTTTAATGTATCCGCCTATATCGTATTGGCAAAAAACATTGTAATGTTTGTTGTAAATAAAAAATTGATTTGAATTGAATTAAGTCTGAATTAATTATTATTATGATTGTAATTGCTTTCATTCACTACACTGTTATCATTGTTTGTATATAATAAAGTATTATCCTATATAGTTAGACCGAATAAAGACATCTATTATTTCTTTCACGCTTTTGAAATACTTTTCTCACATTGTGTCAAACAGGTAGTTAGATCATTCACCGATGACTTTTTTAAAACGAAGAATGAATCATTTGTTTACGGTGTCTTTGTGTTGCCATATTAGTTTTGCGTAAACAATTAGCACCATCATGATTAAGTAAAACCTCTGCCATGTTTATAATTGGCCAAAGTAAGTATACCCATTTAAAACTGTCGTGTTTTTTTATATTTGAAAGATCGCGAACAATTTTATTCTTCATGTGAATGTTATTCGTTTTAAAAAGTTTCAGTTTAATTGTTTTATTCATGCTTAAACATACATGTTCATCACCAATACATTTAGCGGCAACAGTTACACACATATTCTATGAGAAGAGTATGATAAAACAAGAACACGATATGAAATAATCTTCACCATAAATGCAAAATACACACAGCTGTAATTGTGTCAAATACATACAACAAACAGGGGTGCATCAAGCTTGCCCAAGGGACTAATTTAATTAATAGTCCATATACAAACCACAGCTTTGGTTGCACAGTTCATAGCACATGCATTAAATTGAGCAGCCCATAACCTTTGGATAATTGTTTGTTTATGAAAATGTTTGTCGATTCGTTTTTTGAACTCATATGGGAATTATATTGTTACCACTTGTATATGTAATACAATATATATGTACTTCAATCTAAGAAAAAATATTAAAAGTTTCAGTTTTTCAGTTTTTATTCAGGCTCAAACATATATACATGTTCATCGACAATGCATTTGGCGGCAACAGTTACACACATATACTATGAGAAGAGTATGATAACAAGTTTTTTTTTACAGATATACATATAGTTCATTAGTAATAATGAGTTCATTAGTAATAATGATCCATTCACGTAATTCATATACTGGTAACTACAGTAATAACATACTTCTAAATAATTACTCCTTATGCATATTTCTTAATAATATAGTAAAAACAATAGATAGACGTAATTAATGTAATGTTAAGTACAGTAGTGCTATAAATATGTCATTATGTAAATAGGAACACTTTTCCTTTTGAAAACAATACATCATTAGCATAATGGTGTTTCTTCAAAACATGTAAATATATATTTTTTTCACACAGAAACTATTTCAGTTTACTGTTTTGTTTTATATTTGGCCTTTTTAAAAACCTTATATCATCATGTGAATTAATATTAAAGAATATCGAACAAATCAAGTGACCTAGTTAAGAGCACATTAGCAGATAATATTAGGTTTATTCAGATTGAGAATGCCATTCCAAAGGTTGCACATAGAAGCGGGTCGTTGGCATAAACCACAGAATAAATGTAGTATATGTGAAGTCCTAGCAGTCGAATACCATTTTATATTGGCATGTTCTGTATATAATGAAATAAGATCAAAGCTTATCAATCAGTACTATTTTCAGAGAACAATTTCCCCCACATTTAAAGAGGTGTTGTCATCAAAAAAGCAAAATACTGCAAAGAATTGACAATTTATCTTTTTGATTGTTTCAAAATCAGAAACAAAATATTTCATAAGCATTAGCAAGTTTTGATTACTATTAGTGTGTAAAATGGTATGTTTGTTTGTGATTTTTTATATTATTTTTTTAAGTGTTAAATAAATGCTTGGGATAACAATTAGTATATCATTTTATTATGAGAGAAAAGTAAATTAGCATTATATATTGTCAATTAGCATGGTATATTGTAAATTAGCATGGTATATTGTCAATTAGCATGGTATATTGTCAATTGGCATGGTATATTATGTATGTAACGTTTACAATTATTTGATATTGATTATAAGCATTGTCATTGACTTATGTATTTGAAAATTGTTTGTAATTCTGTATACTCATGGAACAAATGATTTACGGTATTGTTGAATAAAACACGCGTAAAATGTAATTGAATTGACCCTCATAGTTCTTCCAGATCGCCCGCAGTCCCTTTAGTATGTCAATTATTTTCGTAACATGAACTCTTTGATGACATAGAAATATCCATAAACAGGTTGTTCATATTTCGAATTAGTACATAATATTTATTGTAGTACCAGTTTCGTTTGTGTCATGCTTTTAACGTAACTTCAAAATGCTAATATATCTTTATACAATTGTTCAAGTAGAACATAATAATTATTGCTATGTTTTCCCACTTTATGCCTAATGTAAAAGTTTAATCCCGATTTAATAATTAACAATACTGATAAGTCGTTATGTGTTTAATTACTTTCTACTTTAGTTTGGTTTATTAGGAATTTAAATATTGTATTATGTTTGACTGTTTAGAGTCTCTCTCTCTCTCTCTCTCTCTCTCTCTCTCTCTCTGTTGATTCATTTGCTTTTGCCTAATATCTAAAACTTGATGAAATAAAAAAAATGGACACACAAACGTGTTTTGTTAATTGTACTTTATTTTGCTTAATTGGCAAAGTGGAGGTGTGATTGTTTTAATTAGGTGAAGTCACTAGCATGGAGGAGGAGGAGCTGTGAGCTTATTGAGATGACCTGAACAGGTAAACCAATTATTGTCCGGAGTATTAATTATCCAATGGAAACCTGGGGAAAACCCTATAGAGACTATATTTTAAAAAAAATGCAATATCGTAATTCTATTATTATAACCATTCTAGTACTTTCAGTGACTATTCTTATACGTGTGATTTTCTTGGATAACGTGTTTCTATTTTGGTGTTTCATACGTGTTATTTATTTATTGAGACCTTAATGTGTTCAGAATTGTGAAGTTGGCAGCATACATGCATATCAGTACTTCCTAAAGGTGAGTGTCTTTATGCTGGTAATCATCATTTATGCTACAGACTAGGGTTGTAAAATGCAAAATGTACGATCCTTTATTATGTGTTGATATATAGGATATATACGTTTTAGAGTTTATTAACGAATACTTTATTAGTTCACAACATACATGCATATTATATTTTTTTTTGTTTAGGTCTAAACAAACATTATATTAACTATGTGTTAAATTGCTAAAGTTATTGTTAATTGGCCTCATATGTATCATGAAAGTCAAACACATATGTTTTAAATACTGATTTTTAAATAACTTGGCTCAACTGATCACCATAACAAGACGATGTGTCGCGCGCAAAACCCAGGTCCGTACCTCAAAGGTCAAGGTCACACTTGCAGTTCATGGGTCAAAAATAGGTACGCATTTTCTTGTCCGGACCGTAACGTCACAACCCCTTCAGGGAATTTAAAATTACTTGGCACAAGTGACCATCATAACAAGACGATGTGTCGCGCGCAAAACCCAGGTCCGTACCTCAAAGGTCAAGGTCACACTTGCAGTTCATAGGTCAAAAACAGGTAAGCAATTTCGTGTCCGGACTGTAACGTCACAACCCCTGCAGGGATTTTTAAATTACTTGGTAGAAGTGATCACCATAACAAGACGATGTGTCGCGCGCAAAACCCAGATATTCAAGGTGACACTTGGAGGGCAAAAGTCAAATCGTGTCCGTTCAATAACTCTAGCATTCATGGACGGATTTTCAAATAACCTGGCGCAAGTGCTTACCACAACAAGACGATGTGTCGCGCAAAATATCCAGGTCTTTGGCCCCAAGGTCAAGGTCACACTTACAGGTCAAACGTCAAATCGTGTCCGGTCAATAACTTTTGCATGCCTGGACAGATTTTCAAATAACTTGGCACAAGTGCTCACCACAACCAAACGATGTGTCGTGCACACGATCCAGGTCCATGGCTCCAAGGTCAAGGTCATACTTAGAGGTCAAAAGACTCTTCGGGGGCATTTGTCACTTACAGTGATATTTCTTGTTGTTCATATTTTCACAGTGAGAATATAATATATTTTCACTCAAAATGACGCCATGCAAATGTTGACGTTATTGACGTTATTGACGTCATTGCTTTGGCGCATTATATTTTCTTCGTAAATTTCCAGGTTGTGAGTAGATCTATATAATAATTAGAATATTTGTTGGTTTGTCGTGAATATAGGATTTATTTTCATCTCGAAGTGAGAAAACTCAATTTTTTCACTTGTGCTAAAACACTCGTGAAAATATAAGTTTTCTCAATTATCGATGAAAATAAATCCTATATTCACTCAAAACAAACAAATATCTTCTATATATTACATGCAATAGTAATAATGGCGACTGATCGAATTAACGACTAGCCCGAAACCGGACGGCTATAAACAGCATCCGTTCAGTAACGGCTGGACACGCCCGATATTTTATTATAGAAGAAGAAGAAATTTTATTGACTTACACTATTACATAGTTTTTCATATTATCATCATATAAACATACATTTTACAAGTATAATTTTAACCCAATAACAAGATTAGTACAGGTTCATTAATTTATGAATTAATATGGGAAAAAAATGAAGAGATATAACTATTATTTTATTATATATCGAACCAAATCAAAGCCCTATGTTTTCTAAGCATAACATCATTACATGAATTTAATCAGCCAATGACCAATACATTGACACTACTTCACATTCGGGTAGGTGATATGCTCGGTGTTCGTCATTGACGCTTAACTGTATACAGAGCATTTCTGGTGATGATAATATTAAATCTTTAACTTTCGTGTGCAGTTATTCATCTTCTATTTCAAAACAGTATTTGGCTGTTTTCTTTTTTCGTATAGTTACTATTAATTAAGTCCGAGTAGCACACTTTGTATTATTATATCTCACGTTTACACTCCTGTATATATTGCCCATACCCTTAGCGTGAAGCAATTTTTACTGTTCATCGGTAAACAATTTTTACTGTTACACGATTGTGACGTCACGGGACGTATAAAAATAGGTTTTGGGTTTTTCCAATAACGACACGCTTTGGCAACTAGAAATCGGTGGAAGTTGAAGTTATGTCAATCGTAAGACGCTTGGTTTACCAAACGACAATAAAAAAATGTGGCGAGCAGATTTGTTACTTTAAATCAAAACTGGTATACAAATATAAATTAAAAAAAAAAAAAAAATATTGGGATTTTCCCCCCTCATATATTTAAATTTTAATCAAAACATTTGTCTACAGTTTTAATCAAAATAATGTCAACCTCGTCTTCGCCTCGGTTGGCATTATTTTCCTCAGGTTGACAATATCCACTGTCACCCTCACTGGGATGCAATATTTATATATATTCACCTATTGAAAGATTCCACATCTCGGTAATTTGTAGCAAAATGCCCGTACAAGGCAGTAATGAATATGTATTCTGTGTCTTACTTATATGTTGTTTTTGTTCTGTCTGCATATGCTTTAGGTCAGAGGAGAGAATTAATTGATAAGCATTATATTACAAACAACATTAAAATGTTAGTTTATTGATAAATACAATTGTATCCATTGTCAATATATGTCAGTAGGTCCTGGCTGGGTGAGACCGTATGACCCCCGAAGTTATAACCATTAAACTACGGCGACACCTGTTGTATATTTAAATGATATTAATTTATACTAAAAAAATACTTACTCTGAAGACGAAGTACGTGGTACAGTCTATATAAAGTAAATTATTTTTACCATTTTGACCTTCTCATTAAGGCTCTCAATATTGATGTTTTCCATTTTTCAGTTACACGCTTATTATTTCAACATTAAGTATATTCATAATATAGACGTAACCAATGTATTATTCGATACAAGTTAGTTTTTTTACGGAAGTACGGAAGCTTATTTGTGCCACGTAAATTTCATTTGATCATTCATTGCTTCCTGTGTTTAATTGGGAATCGTTTTTGTAAGTCGATAAGATAAAGTCGAGATGATGCAGTAATTTTAAATATTCGACTTACTATTTTCGAGATATCGCGCTATTTTTTAAATCGGTGTCGTGCGTGTGTATGTGTGCGTGCGTGTTTCTTGCGTGTGTATCTATTTGAAGCAGTGAATTCAATGCTGAACTTTATAGTGTTGTCATTTTGGAATACCACACCATAGACATGATACCTTATCCAGTCACATTATTCTGGCACCAGGATGATCAGTCATAGTTTTATGAATAACGTCAAGAACTGGGCATACTACTGTGCATATCAGGTTGTCTGGACGTCAATATGAACCGAGAATTTTATATATTGCTTGCTATATATTTTCATACCTGATATGGTTAGATAGAATGAAAATAGACGCTCATGGATCTCTTTACAATCTTGTCATTGCCATCCGTTATGCTTCACAAAGCCTAAAGTTAATTTTGACCCCCGTTTACATTGTAAAAACTTAAACAACGTGGCGGCACTCTCTTTAGAAATTGTCGTCTGCGCATGTCTGTTTCTAGGGTTCGGATGTACCAAGTAAAACGTAGGTTATGCAGGGTGATGTTGTTGTTCAATGTTCAGTACCTCCAGCAAGCGATCATTCTTATCTTTTATTTTGGAATGAGAAACATTCTATCTAGCAAATAAAAGGTAGGTAAATAGTATACTGCGTTTATATTTTATTATTTACACCACTATTGGTCTACTGATTTTTTAAGTCAACCAACCCTAGAAAAATGGAATGTTCTGCCGTCGCCATTTTGGTTTTCGGCTGTCAATAAAATTACTTGCAAACAGTGGAGGTCAAAATGAATTTTTGGCTTTGCGAAGCGTAGAGGATGGCTACGCGAAGATTGCAAACAGATTCAGGAATGTCAGTTTTCATTCTCTTTAATCATATCAGATATGAAAACATATAGAAAGCAACAAATAATAATCTCGATTCATATTCGACGTCTAGGCACCCTGAAATGCACAACAGTATCATTTTTATGACGACTTCTTTAACGATTTTAGCTACACTGAGGCACACCAAGGCTGCGACATACCGAGGCGGTGGTATTTTGGGAATGTGCATTCTTTAGATATAAATAACCTCACTATCGATAAATAATAAACCATTGACAAAAAACGCCTTGCTTTAAACCGAATATTTTGTCAGCGAAGTGCACTAAAACGCAGGAAATCTCATGAAGAAATCACAAATATCCGGAGTGTAGGTGGGGTGGGTACATACCACCATACCTCCATAGAAAGAGATTTGTCTCGGTAAAATTTCAGGGCTGGCTCGGGGTTTATTTATGATCATGCAATTACTGCTTAGTGCATAAACTAGGCTAATCTGGCGCAACGGAGGTTCATCAACGCATTTCAGTAACATCTTATCTGCAGTTTTTAACAACTTGCCATACAACAACGGTCTTAACGATAGGTTTACTACCAAATTCAAGTTACTGAAACATAACTGGAAACACGTATATAAGGTAGCTTTATAGCTAACTTTTTTATTTCTTTACCTGCGATCGACAAAGCAACATTAAAAAGTGCACATCCATGCACTGAAAAATAGTATAACCTATGCGAGTTTCGAACCCACGATTTTCGGATTGGCAATCACTACGCTTTAACACTGGGTTAATCTAGTCAGACCGATATCTGCAAGTAAGACATATATATCATACGGTTTTGGCAGGCCGAGACTAGAATACACGTAACAATGCGTAGCGAAGAAGTTAGAAGCAGGCCGGATGACC
>JAWPHD010006252.1:0-2500 GCA_037043455.1 Cyrtodaria siliqua | reverse complement strand
CGTCGTCCATCGTCGTCACCGTCCGTCACACTTTAACCTGCAACCTAACCTTGGCCATGACTTGAAAAGTATTTGACATATGTTCATGACACTTCACACACATCTTCATCTTTACCTATGGAATTTTGTTACACATCTCCAATAACCTGGACTTTCATTTTGACAGAGTTATGACCCTTTCATAAAATGTTAACATGCAACATAACTAATCTCCTCATAACGTGGCAAAATATTGACCTGTGGGTCATGAAACATTATACAGTTTCTTCCTTATCAATTATCCAATGCAGAGTTATGCCCCTTTTCATAAACTTTAACACTTAAAAACAAAACTGCTCCATAATGGCATGCAGGATTATCCCACATGTCTTGCAACTTTATAGTTAGATTGTACTTGGTGAAATAATCACACGGCAGGCGACACAAGTGTTACGTGGAACACCCCTTAAGGATGATAGCGGATGGAACTGTAGTCCTTCCATATTGTCAAGGCTGTCAAATATTAGAGTTATTGTTAACCGCTGTCCATATCCAAGGTAAAAGAAGAATATAGAATATTGGAGGGCTCGTAATTAAAATACATGTATATATAGAATATTGAGGACTCGTAATTAAAATACATATACATGTATACACAGTTGTTTTTTTTGTAACGGTTGACAAAAATAGTATTTAACTGTTATTTGAGATGTAGAGTTATTTATTATTTGATTTAATTACTGTCAACCGTTTATATTTATATATTTATTTTTACCTTTATATTTTGTGGCCGCAAATTCAAGTTTGCTTCTATGCCTGCGAAACATTGCCCAACCCCCACACTCCTATGCTATGCTCCTGCATTAATGTACCACGTTGAGAACTAAACAGTCACACCTGGGGGGGGGGGGGGGGGGGGGGGGAATCTCACAATGTTTTTTCCGAAAGGTGCGGGGGGGGGATCTCACAAGGTTATTTCCGAAAGGTGCTAAATAACATTAAGTGACATTTTATTTGCATTTTAATCGAATCTACATGATGTTAATTAGAAACTGTTACACGAAATATCAATTGAAAGTTTAAAGTTTGGCATTTGATAACAAACTATTTATAAAAATAATGTTCACAATTTCCCCTTAGTAACTATATAGCCACTTAAAATGAACATTACAGTTCGGCATTATAACATATTATATCGTAACTGTAAACTTCCTGATTCATAAATGGAACTTTATTTCACCATGCATTTGCCAACAAATAATGAAGAACTCTCCCATGTAGTGAATACAAAATAGATCTTTTAGTTTATATGTATAATATGAGGACTACCTGGGAGATCATTTCATCTCCCAGCTATTATCATTACTCTTTTTGTAATTAACCTATGTCATATTATATCTATAAATATTGTCTTCGTATTATACTATGAAGGCCTCGATGATGATTTAACTTTCATATATTCATGTAAATTGAGTGAATAAAAGTTATTGTATTGTATTTATTGTATAAATATCCTTGTACGACTTTTGTGCGCTTTAACCATTTCGCCATAAGTTCGGAATTTCCCCCACACCGTGATATGAACGTAAACATAGTTTTAATTACATAGTCGTATAAAGAGTGCTGTGTGAACATATAATTTCTTGAAAATTATAAGTGGAGCCCTAGACACAACGTAAAACATGATGTATACCATTTAAAAACATTGCATTGTTATATTCGAATGTTTATGTAAAAACGTATAATTGAACCAATTAAAATCATTGCCTGATATGACATTAATGAGTTGTTACGTCCCGTTAGCACATTTATTAAGTTTATTAAGGGACAGCAGCCTCAGAGGGAGATGAAATCCAAGGAGTGAAGGACCATCAAAATGCCTCTAACGGGAGCGACACCACACCGTGAGCTAAGGTCTGTTAGCCACTAAAGCTCTCAGTTCACTGACATATAGAGGCAGTTGACAATAACTTGAACAAGTGTTTAGCGCAGTTTCGTTTTTCCGTAAAGGGAAGTGGCGACCCAACCTAAAATTAATAAAGGTGTAACATTCATGTGAAAACAAGTGTTTAGTCTTTTTTTTGTTTGCGTTGTCAATCTGTGTTTGTTTTAGTTGAGCACCCCCACCTGGCACCCCACTTCACAATTACAATCTGAAAAGTTATAGAAAGGATAATGTAGAAATCGTGATTTGTGTGTTGAGGTGTTTTAGGTGTATCTTGTTGTTTAAAGTTAAATTTACCCTGGGGGACATAGATAGTAGAATGAAGTGAGAATACGTAATAATTATGTATTTAGGTGATGTTTATATAGTGAAATTCCTAATATAAATAGAAACCCTAATATAGGGAACGTTGGATGCAGGAGTTTTAATTGTGTTAAAATCCACTTATATACACAAACGTAACTTAGTGTTTAAACTACTTTTCAATTAATTCAAATGAACGATGGCATAATTGATATTGGGAAATAACATTCGCTCATGCGCAGTTGAACGCTAAATAAAATAGTGAATGGCACT